>NJDC01000558.1:858698-892805 GCA_002245475.1 Calephelis virginiensis | reverse complement strand
CAAGTCCCAGATAACCGCGAAACTGAATATCGTTCGATATGTTGACGCCAATTATTATAGAATACTATAGCAAGTGAGTGACGATAATAGAGTTATAAAGCTTCAACATTTATGTTCTCTGAAGTTCGGAGTAGTGCCGTTTCACGCATTTTTGAAAATCTCATTTTAGATACCTAAAAATATTCTATATCCTATAGTATAATTGGTTACATATAAATATTTTTTAAAATAGTAAGCTATGAATTATTCACGTACCCTATTAGTTATTAGTGTGAACATTCATTTGTTTAATACATTTTATTTATCAATAAGAAAAAAGCTCTTTCATGTTCTTGGAATATCGTCAATTTTTCTAAGCGACATTTCTCTTCGTTCAACATTTTCAAATTCACAAAAAAAAGATACGACATGTTCAAGAGAATGTGTTTTTTTTCTGTTAGTACTTTAACAATGACAAACAATTTCTTTAAATTCTAACGGACAATCCCCGCAGTCGGCAATCTATTTCAGGACTTTGTTCTGACTACCGCGAACTCGACTTACTATGGAGCAACCTATCTTTTTCTTCTACGCTCGCTATAAATAAAAAGTAGAATAATAAAAAGTTTGTACCTGTTTTTAGATAACATAATTTATTATAAATATAGTAACTAAAATTTTCTACGGATTAAGTGTAACTAGTTTCAAGCGTGATGACGCAATCAAGGGCCGTTTCAAAACAAAGTATACCGATAGTTTGGATTGGTTTGTTGGATGTATACCAATGAATGAGATTGAATGTATACCGTAGAATCGTATACATATTTTGGTATAAGGTTTTTAATAGTATAGGCCATCTTATGGTCGGGTTATAGGCCACGTGTACAACTCTCCTTCATGAAATACGATAATGGCGAGCACTTTGGGCATTTGGCATCGTGAATACTACGGATTGCGTCATCACTAGCTGTGTGGTATGTATAGTGAATAGTATTGTATGTGCAGTGGTCACCTGAAGGTGGTCTCGTCGTTGTGGCTGGAGTACCCGCTGGAGGAGCGCACGTGCCGCTTGCCGAGCGCGCCTGCCTTGCCCTTGCGCGAGGGGAACGCCTTGCGCACCACCCCGCCCACCGACGTCTCCGAGGACGACGACGACTCCTCGCGCTCTACACTCGGGTCTGCTCCGCCCGGGGAACCAATAGGATATTATGGAATTATAAGTTTAGAAAAAGCAGCCATCTCCTGATGCTATTGGACAATGGCGGTAATTCTGCTGATCACTAACTTAAATTATTTTAGGTGTATGCTGACTTTTTCCAATAAAATAAAAACAAAGAGATGAAACATTTCAAATATGTCAGATTAGTCCGGACATGTTAACTTGTGACATTTTTAATCAACATTTTAGAGGAAAGGATTAAACATCTGTAGAAATCAAAGAGTAAAGTAACTGTCCATAAAGGGTAGAAATGTTTACAAACTAATCTGACACCACTAAACGTGTATCGTCTCTTTCTATTGCTGCCGCCTAAAGATGTCAATAACCTAAAATTAGTTTAGTAAGTACGCTGCAGAATTACCAGAAGGCCACAAGCCTTATGACTTTGGACCTTACCTTAGTACCTACTAGCCTATTCCACCTTCAAAGACAATAACACCATGGTGGTTAAAACAGGTAAAGTAGTGTTATCAATCTGGTTAAAGTTGTGAACATCACATTACCTAGTTATGACTGAATGCACTATGAAATAATCCAATAATCTAAACAGATTACCGGCAGTGGACAGTGAGGTCGTCACATTCTAACGCCTACATATCACTTAACTAATTACATTACCTTAGAATTATTGAAGTTATACTTTTGTTGGCGCGTTAGGAAAAAATGATGAGGGTAAATTTTTACGATGCGCGCGCACACCGTCACGAAAAACCGACATGATGAAGTTAGCTATGAAGTTAGCTATAGATAATATTTTAGTTTTTAAAAAGATTTTTATCTTATTACGCCGAAGAAGTATAACTTCTAACGCGTGTACATAAGTACACACATACTTTTTATGAATTTTTAATGCTTTCAGATTTAACATTTATACTTACTTTAATATGTATACCTATTATTATTTAAAAAGATCTGGTAGTATCTAAAATCCGAACCTTAATCGAGCAGTATTGAGCAGATAAGATGAAGCATATTTTTAATAACAAACTGTCACTTCGGACATCGCGTCGGAGCTTAAGGTATCATGCTCATCGTCTTGCTGCGTGGCGATCTATAACTCTGCGATTCCGAAGACACTTCTTACCCCGCATAACACCTTTGTGGAATCAGTTACCTAGGGCGGTATTCCCAAATGATTATGATTTAGGAACCTTCAAGAAAAGAGCGTACTCATTCCTCAAAGGTCGGCAACGTGTCTGTGATACTCCTGGTGATGGTGGTGTTGCAGATGTCCGTGGGCGGCGGTGATCACTTTCTATCAGGTGACTCACTTGCTCATTTGCCTCCTTGTATAAAAAAATACTTTCGCTTGAATAATATATAAAAAATCAACATAAATGTTGTTTTTCGTTAGCCCATTGATGTAGGATTGTCTGCAAAAAAATCGGAAAAATTTAAAAAAGTTAATAAAAAAAAAATTCTGTCAAGGATTCTTTTTTACACAACCCATTTTTAATATAGTATATTTATTATAAAAAATGTTTTACTGTATTATCAGCTCCATGTAGATCCATAAAGGTTCGGATTTTTTAATAGAAGCAAAGGAATGTCAAGTAGATAAGGTAGTTTTAAGTTTTAGCTCTGATGATGCTGTATAAGCGAAATCGGTAGGCTATTTACAAAATAATAAATTGTAAGTGATACATAAAACAGTACAACTTACCTATAAGTGTTTCTTTATTTAAAAAATATAAATATTTGAAAGTTTTAACAAGTGCCGACGGTGGAAAATATAGACAAATTGATAATGGCAAAAAAACAATTTAATAAAGTTAGTGAATGAAAACAAATAAAAGTCAATGTGTTTAAAATGTACATATTATATGTACCAGCAAAAGTACCTACGTTATATTCATGCGCGTGTGTGTAGATGTGCGTATGAATGTAGGTACGTAAAAAATTAATTTAAAAAATCAATTTTTAGGACGCGTTTTGATGTCAATAATAAACGCACAGCAACAACTGATTTACCAAGTTGATACCTCGCCCTGGTGAACTCCTATAGCGGTGTATGAGACTAGGTCTTGTTTGAATTTGGTTTCATTTTTGATGGTTTTAATCTAAACAAAAAAAAATCCGATAATTTTGTGTAAAATATGGATTCTGCATGACGAATCGATATTTTTGGCAACCCTATTTCCCTGTGTGCGTGCGGTAATGGCGGTAATGTGTGTAACATACAGGCGGGCGGGTGCGCGGGCCGCAGACGGGCGGGCTCGCTGTCGGAGCGCGGCGCGCTGGCGTCGTCGCTGGCGTCGTCCTCGTACTCTGTAATGGGCAGGTGCAGCGTTAGTATCTTCTTCACCTCCGAGTCCGTCGACCCCAAGTTGTCCGACTCTGCAACACAACCGACACCACACGCTACAACCACTACCACTTCACTAAACGGCGACCAACGTACATAATATATGCATGGTCTAAGAAAACTAGCGCTGCTATTTTCAGTTTGGGACTAGCTGACGTCACCACTATTGGAAAAATATCTGTAATCAAATATGGGAAAAAACTAAAGTTCAACAGTATACGAGCACATAAATTTTCCCTAATTTATGACAATTTTATAAAACGTGGAAAACATTGATGACGTCACCTTGAGACAAACTAAAAACTGAACTGCATACCGGGCACAGTACGTGTTTTATTAAACCATGATACACAGGAAATGGCCTCGCCAATTTAAATTTGACTGTAAAAACATGTCACATTTGATTTCGGTGCGTCAATTTGAAAGAAAAATTTAAAATGGATAGGCCGCAAATTGTGGATCCCTTAATAATAAATTTCATCCTAGTACATAAAGTAGTAGTACTTAATAAATAATAAAATTGAATAGTAGTAGCAGTATTTAATAGTAGTACTTTTAGCAATAACGTTTTGCATATGCGAACCATTGAAATATTTTCAAAGAATGTGATGTTCACAAATCTTTAATTATGTCTACAAAGACAATTGAAACTTGCCTAATTTTAGACGCACAGAGAAATTTATTATTATGGATGTTAATCGTAAATACACTTGTTACAAAAATACAGAAAAATAAATTATGATACATTGTAGAAATCATTAAATATAAAAAGCTGAAATGGTAGATAACACAGGTAAATTCAAACATTAAAGTAATTTACTATCTTACGTAAAATTAGATTATAATATATATGAAATAATGCACGTTTTTTCGTAGATGAAATAAATCAACATATAATTAAAAATGAAAATATAATGGCGTTTATGGGTAAAAAAAAATGTAAAAATAATCTAAAAATATTTAAAAAGGTACGATTCAATACATTTTGTGCATGCTTACCTTTATAAATTATTACACCAGTTACGCTCCCATCAGGTTGCATAAAAGGCGAGTACTTTGTCAAATTTAAATATCATTACTTAAACTTAAATGGGTTCAAGTAAACTTAATTTATAGAGGTGCAGTCTACGTAAAATAAAACTAATATATCTAACTACTTATAGATACTTACTTAAGATAATATGAATCAATGAATTGACCATACCTTGACTTTCTGAGTGTGGATCTCTTAATCTGTTTCCTTTTCTACGAACTTTTGTATACTCTGGTTCTTTACCCTGTGTAACATCACATATTTTAAATGTATGAAAATACTGATTTTATTCCTTGTAGCAACATTTATTATGAAATTACCATATAATTGATTGATTATTAAGATTTAGTAATTAGACAAGTCCGAAGAAATAAAAAAAACATTTAGTAGTGTATAAATATAGTAAGTTAAAGAATAAAATGTTGGTAAAATTAATTTGGTGAGCATTAACAGAATAGTTAGTAATAGTGTCAATTGGTCTGGAATACGCCATTCTTGTAAAAATATGACTTTGGAATCATTTTAATAATAGTTTTTATTTTCTTTTTTAGTGTTATACCTTTTTTAGTATTTTACTATTACACTTAAAAAATGAATACCCATTTGTATATCTGTTAAGAGTTAGGTGCCAAAATGTAGCCTTGAAGCACTTTTTTGAAGCATTTTGTCTTGGATGATTGGCTTTGAAAGAAAATTAAATTAATATAATTACCTTATATTTGTCATTCTGTTTGAGATCGTGATATACAAATGAGCCGCGAACAGAATGGTAGGGTCCACTATATACATTTCCACTGTAACTGCTTTCGCTATAGGCGTTGGGTTTCGTTAATTGGAACGTTGCATATGGACAGATATCTTCGATGTATTCTGCGGGCAAAATTCAAATTCCTTTAAAATCCACACTTTATTAGTTAAACTTTTACTCAATAGCGAAAAAAAAGATAATGAGAAAAATGGTTTTTTATTTTTTTTAATTTTTATAATATTTGAAGGCAAACAAGCAGACTGATTTCCTGATGGTAAGAAATCACGCTGCCTAGAGACACCAAAGGTGGTAATGATGCGTTGCCAACCTGAGGCCGGAATGTTAGGCCTAGAGCAAAAGTAAGTTTACCGGCTACCTTACCTTCCAACCTAAACACGTCAACGGCAAGCATTGACGTTATGGCGGCAGGAAAAGGTAAGGTGGTGGTACCAATCCGGGCGAGTCACTGCGGTTAAATTAAATAATTGTGAATTTAATAAGATATAAGACTTAATTTTTAAAGATATATTTCACAATTTTTTTATTATACCAAAAACATGGCATTATATGGACTGGGAAAGCATTTGTGTGACAAACATATTAGTGTGTATATTTTGTTACTGTAATAAATTTAATAATACTCTCATAACATCAAAACTTTACTATGGGGTTAGATCAGTTCGTGTAGTCTATTGCAATGATGAATAATGGTATTGCCAGGTGAGGGTGTGCGGCGTGGCCCACCGTTGGAGGCGTGCTTGTAGTGGTGGGGGGGCGCGGGGTGCTGCGCGCGCGTGGCCAGGTACTGCTGGTCGCGGTTGACCTTGTTCTGGAGCTGGGCCACGGACGGGGACTCGCCCACGCCGCTCTCCACCGGGCTCGTCTCGCCGCCACCGCCTTCTGGGGAATGTTCACTTATTCAATTTCTGACAGTTTAGGTAAGCATAACTACTTCTGTGGTCTAACGGTTCAGTTGTTCAACGGGCAACAAAAAGAATAATCGTTTTTTCCAATTTTCTAATAATAAAAAACGTTGCTCGGGATTGGATATGTGCCCGATTGGCGATAAGCCTGCCACCTATCACATTGTAGGACTTAGTGTCTTCGGCTAGTCGAGGGTACCCTAGTTGTGCCTTTGCCTACCTCTTTGGGGATATGGACGTGAAGATACTTTAGGTAGGTATATGTTTAAATTAAATTAGACAGAAAAGTGTAAATAGAAGAATAAACATTTTTATTTCAAATCAGAAATAATATTCTTTTATTTTATTAGAAACTTATAAACTAAAACTAAGAGATTAGAAAATTGAAAATGCACAATTTCTATTTTTTTTCCCCACGGGACCTCAAGAGTCAAGTCCAACTGCCGGACCGCTAGACCACAGAGGCGATTAATTAATCCAATAAATAATATAATATCTACCATAAATGATATACCGACATTCTACCAAAGTTCCTAAAATATTTATTTTATAAGACATCCATTACACAACAGGTTTTGCTGTCAATTTTTTTCACAGTTACTGAGACGACTGACAGATAACTTAGCGTGTAAAGAGATGACTGATTCATTAGATTGGTTAACAAAGATTCAAGCTTAATTCATGACTGATGGAATTAACTGGTGCTTGCATGACTATATCAGCTTTCTTATATGCTTTGCTGGACGATCTTTATGCAGATAAACACTCGAATGTACACTGGATCTGTGTTTGATATTTGTTGATCATATGTTCATGAATGTATGTGTAATAATGAGAGGATCAGTATAGTTTTGTATTGTAATATGGCGTGACATACTGTTCCGGCGCACGAGAAAGACGATGGCGACAAGCGCGACGAGCACGAGCAGCGAGAGCGCGGCGGGCAGCAGCACGCGCGCCCCGCCCAGCCCGCGCCCGCCCCCCGCCCCCGCGCCGCCCGCCCCGCCCGCCGCTGGCTCCAGCACTGGAACACACACGCGCACTACAGCGCACAACTCTCGACCGAGCACTATATCTATCCACGAAAGACATTTCTTTAACAAATCTAGCATCGCGTTATTTCTGGAAGTCTAACAACATAAAAATGCAGGACTTTTCCGTTCTGATTTCTTAACATTTAATTTAAGAAATCGATGTTAGGAGTTTTGAAATTCACTCACTGACTTCCAATTATTAAATATTCATGGAAGGATATCACTGGCCAAACTCTTTTTGAGAAAATTCAAGGTTTAATTACACTAAACTTCTTCAACGCGATTTTCGTGCTTATTTTTAACACTACTAAGCGCTTACAGCCGGGTATTTTTTAAGAACCCTTATTTACGACTCTTTTATGTGTGGTTATCATCTGTGTATGATGATCAGTAGAATAATAAAAACAATTAAATTAAATAGTATACGTACTGCCCGAGAGTGAGTGCGTGGTGAAGTTGTAGAGCGCAAGCGCATGTCCGGCGTTGTTGTGCGCGGTGATGCGCAGCTGGTAGTGCGCGCCGGGCGCCAGCCCCGACACGCTGAACACGCGCTCCGTCGCTTGCACGCTGTTCGACACCAGCCGCCACTGACCGATAACACATTATAATAAACCTCTATTTCAAATCAGTACTATGTCTTAAAACAAAAATGGGTAACACTTAATGGCATGTGAGAAGTTATACCTACTTTAAAAACATATACAAAAATCTTTAACGAAAAATAAATAAAACGCACTTGTATGTAACTAAATCACGTGTGTGAATGTAGAAACATGTTTCTAAAGCAGGCAACTTCATGATGTTACTTTTGTGTAACAGATGCGCGCGCATCTTAAAATTTCGCTCTCCGCTGCAACTTCATACTGTGATTTTTGTGTCACAAATCTTAAAATTTCATTCTCATCGTTTTTTCATACAGCGCCTAAATAAGTATCACTTCAAAAATCATCGCTCAAAAACACATTCTACAAACCTAGAATTAATCCAAGTCCAAGACAATAATAAAATATAGTAGAACTCATTTGCAATAAATTGTTGAAATACTAAATAACATGTACTATAGTAAGATTTAGATATAATTAAAATTTCGACTTTTGTAAACCATGTCGTGATATTTCACCATAAAATACTGATACTGATAGTTTTAATAAATTTGATTTCTGGCCAGATGTAAAGTTGGATTTTTGTGTTATATTTTGCTCGAATTAAGAGTCCACTTTACCCAGTTTTTGTGGGTAGATTTTAAAAATAATAACTTCCACGTGCGCTTTTTTTCGCAAAAAAGTACCATCCATTACTTACCAGATTTCAAATGACGCAATTGGGCAATTTTACGGGATTGCTATGAAATTCTTTACAATATCCAGCCCCAAGAAATATATCACTTTCCATCATTTCCCTATCTTTACATCCGTAGTTTCCCCAGCTTCATTGCTCGCTACTTTCAAGTAAGTTTAATGTGTTTGACCTATAAACTAGTAAACTTACACACAAACTTATTTAAAGTTCGTGAATAGTTTTTAAAAGGTATAATAAATAAATCTTCTGAGTTTGTAGGTTAAAGGTGAAAGTCCTTAAATTTTTACATAAAGTTTTGATACACTAACCAAATGTATATTAATATTTATCTATTATGAATTACAAAAAAGTGAATTTATTTATTACAATTAATTATTTACATCTTGTCGATTCGATATTAAAATAACATAAAATCGTTTTAATATTGCTCCTAAGAGTTAATGAGCAATACTAGGAACGTATACTTAAGAATAATACAGTACATGTGCCCAAGTTTTGAAAATGCTCTAAGCTAAAAATTTTAACTTTGAAATTTAGTAAATTAAATATAAATATGTTAAAAAATTACCTGAGATTGACTGACTTCCCGATATTCAATGACGAAATACAATATGCCACAACCGCCGTCGCCCCAAGAATCCAACCAGACCGTCACCGTTGTAGTGTTCAATGTTATCATTTGGGAGTGCTTCGGCTTCACTGGAACTGAACGAAATGAATATTAGGGAAGGTACATCGATATTTTATACTACACTTATGTATGAGTTCCTCTTTTCTATCTATCGCAGAGTATTATAATAAATGGCAGCATCCTGATTAACCTAACATTTGTTGTATTGTATTGTAAGTAAATAAGTAGAAGTTTTTTTTTATGATATTTGAAGGTAAACAAGCAGACGGATTTCCTGATGTTAAGAAATTCACGCCGCCTAGAGACACCAATCGTGGTAATGGTGCGTTGCCAACCTGAGGCTGGGATGTTAGGCCTCGAGCAAAAGTAAGTTTATCGGCTACCTTACCCTCCGAACCGGAACACGTCACGACGTTATGGCGGCAGGAATACGTAAGGCGGTGGTACCAATCCGGACGAGTCGCTGCTAAACTCTACCACCTAGTCAGGTGTCACGGTGTTAGTGACGGTGAGCCTATGCTCGCCTTTTACGAGCTGCCTGGCAGGAAGGCAGATGGTCTATTCTGTAAAGGAGAACGGACCAACACGGGGAAAGTTTGAACAGAAGCGGTAAATACATTGTTTATTCTATTTATTATTATTGTTAACATACTAGTACCACAAAAAACATGGATATTTAACTAAGACTGCTAATAAAAATCTGACATTAGTTAATAACAACATTTTGAGAAGATTGGTTGGATTCTTGTATTGTACAATAGCTGTTAAATCCAAATAGCTTATATGTAGGTGTTGCTGTTATCTTTTTTATTTTTTCTAAATCAATAATAATGTTGTTGGATGGAAGCGACAGTTGTGTTTTTTAGAAAAAGCATGAAATTTTATAAATACAATCGAAATGGGAGTGCTCCTCAAAATCTGTAGTGTTACGCTCGCTGATTACATTCGTAACAGTGAGATCCAAGAAAGAGTTTGGTCGAAAAGAAAGTGTTGGTGTTAAAATGAGAAAGGGTATGCTCCGTGGTTTCAGTCTTGTGGAAATAATGACAGATGAAATATTGACAAAGCCAATACACAATGCGAACGTGGATGGATGCAGCTACCCGGAGAGACCAAGGTTAACCACCATCAAATTGTTCTGGTTTTATCCGAGAGTTGTGTTAAATCTCCGAAACTGGCGAGTTTGTATGAAAAGGGTAATTTATGTTGAGGAAGCCAGGCAGCCTACAAGGGTCGTTACATTTGATACTCAATATTCTCTGCCTATCCCGTGAGAGGTTTGGTGTGAAATATGTACGTGTATGTATTGACATTTAAAATTATTCAGTAAATACGTAGTAATTTATTTTTTTATATTTATTTAAATGACTTGTGAAATATCCCCTATTTAAACAAGGTCCTTTCAAAATAGGTGTTCAAATTTTTAGACCGTGTCCAGCACATCCAGGTGAAAAGAAATATGATTAAATGAGTTATTTTTTCTCACAGGCCTTGCTGCTTAGGTAATAACTTCATCCATTTGAATAACATTAAAAAAATCTTTCAAATACTAGGTAGCATTTTGTAGGAGACAAATCATTACGAGTATTTGACACGTTATAGGAAAGGCAACACGGTCTTTCAATGATTTCGTATAGTGAACTAAAGTCAGAGTTTCTACTACTCGTAGAATTAACTGTGCACGTCGCGCAGTGACGTCATTTGTTATTTTAATTTTTTATTAATTTATATATTTTTTTATTTTCATATTAGATCGGTTTGATAACGGCAACAAAGAATATGCTATCTACTGAGCGCTTGCGGCGCATGCGGGACAGCGGGAGAGGCATCGCATTCAAGCGAAAAAATTGGAAGGATCTTATGTGGTAAGTGCTCGAACTTTTGGTGTATTTTAATATAATATCTTAGACTTTTACATAAAGATACATGGTAATGCATTGGTGGTGCGTATTTATAATCACCAATGGTCGCCCATTGATCGAAATTCAACAGTATTTTTTTTAAATAGCTTTTTGATAAGAACGCCATTTTCACTTATAAAAAACTAACTGTATGTATAAGTGTGAAAATTTTCATACTCTTCCGTCCGCGCATTTTTCTTTAAAAGAGATTCAAAGTTTTTGCTTCACGTATTGATTTGCGCTGAAGAGCTCGAATTTTATCGCGAGGATCACTGTGATTTCTGATGCATAAGATGTGGACAGTGATATAAGGCGAGAGGTACCGGTGCCCTTGGTGTAGGCGTGCACGATGTCGCAGGGCAGGCCGGTGCCGATGCGGTTGAAGGCGGTGATGTAGAGCTGGTAGCGCGTGCCGCACCACAGGTTGGGCAGCACGTGCTCCGCCGTGCCCGCCTCCACCTGCAGCTCCTCCCAGTCGCCGTGTTCGCGCTTGTAGTTTATCACGTAGCCTGCACAAGAGACAGTTTTAAGTGGATAGTGTTTCCGGAAAACGACCCAAACCAAAACTAGTTTCAGAGCTAGCAGTGTGATTAGCAGATCAATAAAAAGAGTGCAAACATTGACTAATTCAACGTAAATCTAACGTAATCGATAAGAATTTACCAATTTACACTTCTACCTTAGCAGTATATTTAAGGTAGGGTACTAATTGTAATCTGTACATAAATAACTTTGAATTTTTTTTTCTTACGTTTCGTCAAAATTGTCGAGTTTAAAAAGTAATACCTTGAATTAAGTTCAGGTAACAGTGATGGTGATATTATTTTTGAACAGATTTTGGTTAAACACTGTTTATTTTAAGGTTTACATAGATTTGATTTAGCTCCTCCACCTATTCATCGTGCTATGAACCTTCTGGAAATTGTTGTGGATTATTTCCCTGGTCTTCGCTATGGTGAGTATGTTACTGACCCAGTATGGGGCTGCCGCCGTCGCCCTGGTCGGTCCACTGCAGATGCAGCGAGTCGGCGTACGAGTCGACGACGGCCAGCACGGGCGGCTGCGGGGGGACCTTCACCTCCACGCTGTACGTCACCTCGTCGTGTCCGTGTACGTTCTCCACCGTGCATGTGTAGTTGCCGCTGTCCAAGTACTGGGTCATGCTGATCCACGAAAAATATTGATGTTAAACCAATGTCACGCGTATATCGACAACGTATGAGAAACAAAAGGTCTGACCTAGTAGTACTAGGAATAAGATCTCACGAAAAGTCCAAGAAGTAAAAGGTGTCTCACGAAGTGAGCACTCCCAATATTGCTCAAGTCGATATGTCATTGAAATATTGAGCATATTTCTTTTTTTAAGTTATACTTCTATACTAATATTATAAAGAGGAAAGATTTGATTTTTTGTTTGTTTGTTTGAAATGAATAGGCTCCGGAAATACTGCACTGATTTTAAAAATTCTTTCACCTTTAAAATGCTACATTATCCCTGAGTTTATTTGTTTTGACTTTGTTACATCAAAATCGGTGCAGTAAAAGCCAAGTTACACAGGCGAAGCTGTTAAAAATTGCTAGTAAGTAATATAGGGAAAATTAGAGAAGCAAAATCAGGAAAATTGGGCTCGCTTCCCCAGGGGGAAATCGGGTAAGTTAAGTAAGCATCGGGTAAGTTGGAAAAACAACATGGGGTAAAATGGAAAAACAACATGGGGTAAATTGGAAAACTAGATTGGGTAAACTAGAGAAACAACGAACAACGGACGATGAAAATGTTTTTTTTACGCTGCACAAAAAAGAAAACTAAATTAGAAGCATACATTTTGTGTTTTCTATGTTTTTTTTTTTTGCATTTCTTTCTATATATATATAATATTTTGATTTAAATCATCAGTACATATATCACATAGTTGATCGACAAAATAAGAAGCGACGTGAGTAAATATCTTCACGCCTCTAACCCCCTTTTTCAAAGCAAACGTCAGTCCACTAGACCACACTGGCCATCCAAAAAGGTGTAACATTCAACTTGTTGCTTGCGTGGCTACTTGCTTAAAAATTAGACAAGATGCACTATTGGTGTTGGTTGGTTAAGCAAGTAAGGGTCAATAATTTCAAAGAAATGAAAAAGTAGATGTAAGTTACATTAAACTTACTTACCTAATTATTAAAGTTCCATCACTGGTGACATTTTTACGTAGAGTAGATTCTAATGCCGCACCATTCATACTCCAGGTAGTCGAAGGTATTGGAATGCCCACTTTATTACACGCTAGTGATATGTTCTCTTTCCAAGGTGTGACAATGCTTCGGCTGAATGATGTTATTCTTGCTGGAACTGGAAAATTAAAATATTTTAATAATTTAACTTAAATAAACTGTCAATTATTTGTCTTCTATGTACGTGAAAGAGATGAGATATAGCGTGTTTCATAGCTGGCTATATGTATTAATAACTTAAAATGTTTATAGTTTGTTTTAACTTATTGTTACAAATAAATGTTACTCTTACGTATTCTTACATAACAACTGGCGTGTTAATTGAAATACATATGATCTAATACAAATGTAATGATGTAAACCTTTTTGGATAATTATTTGTTACTTTTAAGTGTTATTGTGATAAAACAGTTCAATGTTTTGATAAAACAGACAAAACAAAATGTTCAACATAAGTTATATTATAAGTTAACAATAATTTAATTATGTTTCGCGCGTCATTAAGTTGTAAATATTAAAATTATTCAAAGATATATTTTTAAAATAAAAAGATTAAAACAAGGACGACCGCGTTCGAGTAATGCGTGACAACAGTAAATCTGGACATTTATTATCAAAGGTGGAAGGAACGAAGAGGGAAGCGGGCTGACAGCCGCGACTAACAGGGTAACTAGATAATGAAAGTACACTGAACTGTGCAAACTATCGGACGTAAGTCGGTGACGTGACCTTGAGCGTTCGGACGTCCGGCAGATATCTGGCGCGCTGGATGTTTTTGTCGGCTGTAACCGTCCGTGGAGGACACACTTGTCAGTCGCGGCTGTAAGCCGCGTCCGTAAGCTGCGGCTGATAATATTTTTCCCGTGCCAATTTTAATAATTGGCTATTTAAATGTGTTTTACTAGGATACCAGTGTCGGAGGGCAGCACGGTGAGCACGCGCGTGGTTTCCCCCTCCCCGAGGCGTGTGGCGGCGGAGACCCAGAACTGGTGGGCGGCCCGCGCCGGCGCCCGCGCCGTCTCGTGCGCCAACGTGCTCGGAGACAACATGCGCTTGTGGGTGCCTTCCTGCCAAGGCCAGATACACACTCAACTTGGCCCACATCCTCGTTTCAACCGATTTTTAATTTGACTGTATGTTTGTTACGCGATTACTCGGCCAAAAATAAACCAGTTTTGATGGTTCTTTTTTTAATATATGCCAGGATTCCGAGGTAGTCCTCATTAATTTTTTAATGATCAGCCTAGTGGTTTAAGGGTTTTACCTACATAATAATCCATAATTTTTTGTCTATTTTGACATCATTAGGTAGGATGTTAACAAATTTTAAGTAGAACCATCTCGGAATTCTTAACTTTCTTTCGAAACAAAAATGATTGATTCGCGATATGGCACCTAATGTATTTAATAGAGTTGGTTTTTGTGGTTTTATTGCGCTTGAATTATTCTATATACAATGCGAATATGGAAGGATGTAGGTACCCGGGGAGACGAAGGTTGACATTCCACGATCAGATCGCTCGGATATTATCCGAGGGTGGTGTCAAGAGTCTCTGAAACCGGCGTGTTTGTATGAAAACGGTAATGAATGGGAAGGAAGCTAGACAAGGTTTGTCAGGATCGTGAGGTCTGGCACTCGATACTCTCTGCCTACCCCGCAAGGGACTTGGCGTGAAGTTGGCGTATGTTGAATCATTCTCTGTCTAAAAGTATCCTTCATTTTCTGAGTCAATTTGATCACCAGAACTGTGACGATTACTCAATATTGACGGAGAGTGAAAACTGCTAAGACGACCATTTCTGAATCGATTGCCGCCAAGTCTTGATCTGATTACAGAATCTTAAGGAAATCGAAGCAAATACTCAATTTACTTTGTGTACGTAGATTTACTTGTTGGTCCGGACTCCTTTGCAGAATAGACCATCTGCCTTCTTCCCAAGCAGCTCGTAAAAGGCGAGCATAGGCTTACCGTCACTATCACCGTAACATTTGACTAGGTGGTAGAGTTTCGCAGCGACTCGCCCGGATTGGTACCACCGCCTTACCTATTCCTGCCGCCATAACGTCATGACGTGTTCCGGTTCGGAGGGTAAAGTAGCCGGTAAGCTTACTTTTGCTTGAGGCCTAACATCCCGACCTCAGGTTGGCATCACACCATTACCACCTTTGGTGTCTCTAGGCGGCGTGAATTTCTTACCATCAGGAAATCCGTCTGCTTGTTTGCCTACCAAAATCATAAAAAAATATCAAAATTTTACAGCGCTTAAATTATATTTGAAACAAGACACAAACCTCTCTGCCATCTTCAATGACACTCATATACAACGTATATCCCACGAGTATTCCATTCGGGAATGCAGGAGGTAGCCACGACACAAGGATTTTATTTCTTGAAGACACGACAGCTTTGATATCCGCTGGTGCTGATGGCACTGTAACAAAGATTTTGTGATTAAATACTTGTAAAATTATTATCTGATTTGCGATTAAAGTGCTTATTACGAAGGTCATACACAATACAGTTGCTTGTAGCATAAGTTTTATTCCCCATTTGGTTGATTTATTCAAACTTTGCACAAACAAAAGTAAAAACGGATTTATCTAATAGTTTTTGAAAGCATAAAATGAGATAATGTGATGTTGATGATTTGTCGTAATCATTTCGTAAAATATCAACATAAATAAATACTATTTCTTGTTAATTTTATTTTATTTCATTTAATTTTATTTAATTTTATTATCAAAATGTGACTTTTATTTGACTTGCTAAAAGTGAAATATTGCTTATAAGTTATCATGTATTAAGTCTTAAAAAGGGGTTGTGTTGGTCTAAGCTGTTTTAATTTCTTTTTTCGACTCTGCGAGTTTCATGCATACGTGTAAGACTAAGAACTCACGGAGCGAGTTACACCCGTGCCCTCAGCGGTTGCAGGCCATTTATATGAAAAAATTAAGAGTACATTTCATGACTCATTTTATATATGTAAAAATTAAGAGCACATTTCACGACTCCTTTTATGTATGTAAGAATTAAGAGCACATTTCTCGACTCCTTTTATGTATGTAAGAATTAAGAGCACATTTCACAACTCCTTTTATGTATGTAAGAATTAAGAGCACATTTCACGACTCCTTTTATATATGTAAAAATTAAGAGCACATTTCACGACTCCTTTTATATATGTAAAAATTAAGAGCACATTTCTCGACTCCTTTTATATATGTAAAAATTAAGAGCACATTTCAGGACTCCTTTTATGTATGTAAGAATTAAGAGCACATTTCTCGACTCCTTTTATGTATGTAAAAATTAAGAGCACATTTCACGACTCCTTTTATGTATGTAAAAATTAAGAGCACATTTCACGACTCCTTTTATGTAAAAAAAATTAAGAGCACATTTCACGACTCCTTCTATGTATATAAGAATTAAGAGCACATTTCAAGACTCCTTTTATGAATGTAAGAATTAAGAGCACATTTCAAGACTCCTTTTATATGTAAAAATTAAGAGTCTTAAAGTCAGTCATTTTACATCCGTAGCGCCCACGGTTGTTTGCGGTTCCCAGCGATCGTCGCTCGTAGAATCGTACAAGTTTGCGAGTGATGATTTCAGCCGCAACGGATATGTGACAGCACAAATTATCGGTCTCATGTGTTTTGAAATAAAACTGCAGTTATACGATCGCGGCGGGCTCGTGTGAAAACCGCTACGTGAGTTCTTAGCCTAAGGGAACTTACTTTACGTAATACAGGTAATAAATCGAGTTTTGGCGCCATCGAGAGAAAAGATGGTCGAAGTTTTTTCATAATTATTGAATTTCGTGTTGATATTGAGTGAAATTAGTCAATTTTGTTGGCATTTTGTACAATTTTGTTCAGTGAAAATGCAAAAATGAAATAATCACTAAGAAATTAGCGTATCGTGTATTTCCTCGTAGCCGCCAAATCTCATTCATGAGCTTGAGTAAACAGGCCACCGCTTTACCCAAGAGCCTGACATAACTTCCTGACGACTTATGACTGATGACTAATTAAAATTAATTGAAATTGATCTAAAATTTGATGCAAATTTCTACTTGACTAATGGCTAAATACTAACGTGAAGGCCAAAACCTAAAGAAAGAAAGAAGAAAGAAAGGTAATAAATGTTTCTTTTTAAATTTTTTAAATTTTTTTAAGTTTCTCTCTAAGAACCTTCCTACAAGGAATGTATGTATATACTTCCTTAATATAAATAAAAAAAAATAACTATGTGTTAAGCAACATATTCAGCGAATGATTTTATTGATATTGAAAATTTATCATAATGTTCTAATATGTTCTACACCAATATTTTTCATATTTACACTCGTCATTTGTAAACTGGCTTTTTTTAAAAAAAACTTTTTTTATCTGAAAGAAGTGGTCCTGCTACTAAACCTGGATCTGATGATTGTACACCACTGAAACTGGGGGAAAAAACCTCATTTTTGATTAATCTAGACAGAATAAAATCGAAGTCGGTTTCTAGCAGTTTCGCTGCGTTTCATTTATGAAGTAATAAGTTCCACAACAATGAAAATATACAGACCGTCCTCCTCGGTGTGGCAGTAGACGGGCGCGGCGCGCGAGCCGTCCCCGGCGGCGGTGAATGCGCAGACGGTGACGGAGTAGTTGGTGTACCGCCGCAGCCCCGACAGCGTCGTGTGCACACCAGAGATCTGCTTCGTCACACCCTCCTCGCCGCCTGCATGCCGACATAGCCTTATTATAATATGTTCTTTGGTTGTTTGAAAGTGCCTTAAACTCACCAATCAATATTTCTGTGAACTCTCCGAGCGGAAAGACGTAACTTCGTGGAACGCAAGAGATCATTTTTGATAAGTAGAAAAATAGAATACACACTTTGGCCAATTAAAACAAGCTTTAGATCACATGTTTGTCAGCCCCACCTTCTCTTCTACCAACTAATAAATTTAACTCTAAAAAATATCTCCATTCTTAAATATCAGAAATATTTTCCCCGTAGTGGTAAGCAGGGATTGGAAGTCTAACGTTTGGATGTAGATGATAAGATGTATACGTCTTATATCATTCAGTTTAAACTGAAAATTTAATTTTTAATTGCGCTTATATCTTCATAAATAAATGAAAGCGTTATTGAAAGGCACTGGTGTGAACTTAGCCATTGGTGACAAATTGATGGAAGCAGGCCGTTTGACATCAACATCAGAAAAGGAGTGTCATTTGTAGATTTGTTTTTTTTAATGACTAATGTGTACTGTATGTAATGAACCTCGCGTTTTTACAACTTCATCTGACTCTAACTGCAATTTTGATTATAGTTCTGTAGTGTTGCCTTTTGAAATACCTTTACAACACCTTGGAGTCTGTCTGATGAGTGTGACAACGGTGAGTAGGAGTACGTACCGTACCAGTCGGTGACAGGCGCGTACGTGACGCGGTACCCCTGCAGCACGCCGTTGCGGCCGCGCGCCGGCGGCGGCTCCCACGTGACGCGCACCGACTGCGAGCTCAGCGCCGTGCACTGCAGAGAGCCCGGCGGCAGGCTGGGCACTGGGGACATTCACCACATATTTCAATTACTTTTTGCCACTTGTAAAAAAAAAAGTCGTTTTTTTTGTAGTTTTACTAAGTTTATAAATTTTATTATAGGTTTTCTATAAATTTTAAAGAAAGAAAAAATTTCGCCCCAGACAGGATTTGAACCTGTAACGTTTCGTCTCAAGCCGACGAATGCTCTAACCAATTGAGCTACTGAGGATTCAAGTCCCGTGGCAAAATTTTTAATTCCTTTCTAACCCGTTAACGCGGGTAGTTATGTCCTATAGGTAATAGTGACAATGTGACAAGTGCTCCGTGGGGCGGTCCAGCCCCTGTTATGTCCTTTGTGTCCTATTACAGGATAGACGGTGCGTTTAAGCCACAAACTACCTTAAACGCACGTTACGTTCATACATTCGGAATTCCTTTACGGAATCCCGCTTCGAAATTATTTACATGTGTGGCAGGTCCATAGATTTGTTGCGTTCGAATTTTCTGTCACCACGGAATTCCATAACCAAATTCCGTATATGTGCAGGCCTAACATTACTACAAAGTTTCAGTTCGATCGTGACATTTGTATCGATACCAGCGTCGCCGCTAGTGTAGCGTAATCCTACTACGGCGTAGACGATGGGCTTTTGTAGCTATCGACGGCGTAGACAGTGTGTATTGATAGTGTAGCGCTAAACTATTAGAACTTTTACTCTTAACGACTACAGCAGTGGTAGGCGTTAAGACTTAACTACCATCTCGGCTTGAGTAGGTTTGCGTTACTACGGTATAGGCGAATATTTGTGTAACGATGCCAACATTTGGCTGATGAAATTTTAGTGCTTGTGACAGAATACACACTTTATAAATAATCGGTGATTATACGTTTTCCTCAAAAACAATTTACTTAATGTAGTTCAAAGAGCGCTACGCAGCAACTGGCAAGGGTAGGGATCTACCGCCCACACCTGTTTAGGCCGCCATCATGACTGGTATATTCCAGTCCGGAAGATAGAGTAATTGGTAGCCAATAGGCCTAACATCCTGACTACAGGATAGCGATGCACCTATTAAATCTACGGCATTACTAGGTCACGATTGTTTCTTTTTGGAGACCCATGTTCTTGTTCGCTAATCGGTCACATATTACAGAACTAATTGAAACAAACGTAAGTGTATGGTTGAAAAGTACAAGTGTAATTTAAAAAGTGCATCACAAATGGAATGGCACCAAGTGCCGACGATGGAAATAACATATAGTATCGTGTTACCGTCTTCCATGGTGGCGGCGGTTGCGGGCGGCGAGGCGGGCCCGGCCCCGCGGCTGGTGTAGGCCTGCACCACTACGGCGTAGGCGGTGTGCTTCTGTAGCGCCGACAGCGTGGTCCGCGCCCGCGCCGTCCCCGCGCCCTCTACAGTCCGCACCGTGTAGGACGCGCCGCCCGGCCCGCTCGCACTTAGTATTGTGCTGTTGCTGTTCAGCTACAACATTAATAAACACTAGCTATCCTGACGTACTTCGTTCCACCCAGTCCGTTTGTATGTTCCTGTATTTTACTTTTTTTTTATTTTTATAACTTTTCCTGGATTTCTTCAAATAATTCAAAACCAAAATTAGCCAAATCGGTTCAGCTGGTCTCGAGCTTTAGCGAGACTAACGGATAGCCATTTATTTTATATGTGAGAAAACTAACAAGTTAAGGAATGACTACAATTCTTCTAGGTAGTTGAATGCTGTAACAAGTCTAGAATCGTATCACTGCTTTTTATTTTCCTGCTGTTGTTACTACTCGCCATTGACCATGCTCTGTGCTAGAGGATGAGATAGGCACGTTAGGCACGTATCGTAAGATCCCGACGATAAGATACGTACGATTAGGTGTACGTACGTATCAGTGATCGTCTATAATGTATAGGTGGCGTTGTCTCTTACCATCAGGAGAGTAATCTCATTCGTTGCAATATTTTTCGGACTGGAGAAAACCACTGTCGCCGTATATTATCGCCGAATTTACACTGCCTTCTTGGTGATTTTTTTCTCTCGATGTGCCTGGACTTTGTAACGCACAATTTTTTTGAAGTAAAACTTCCTTTCTATTACCAGTAAGGTTCACACAAACAAAAACATCATTTGCGTTGGTCCGGGTCTCCTTAGTAGAATATACCATCTAACTCTCTGCCAGTCAGCTCGTAAGAGGCTGAGGCATCTATGGTGTCTATAGGCCACGGTTATCTCTTACCATCAGAAGTGTGTAAGTTCGCTGACCTCTCACACTAAAAACATGATTATTTACTTTGGTAACACTAACGTAAAACCAGCCATCAGAGCGTGGCATTAGTATAGTGGCATTACTTACTTCTTGAAACCCAACATAATAGCCAAGTATGTTTCCATTCCACAGATCTCGTTGGGGCGGATCCCAACTGACTGTCAATTCGGTGGAACTTTTAGCTTCTACTCTCACATTCAAAGGTGGACCACTAGGCACTGCAAATAAAAAAATACTGTCAAAAGAATAGTAACAAAATGCCGGTCACATTATTTAATGTGACGAAAATTATGGCGCTACGAATTTTAAAAGTATTGAAATATTGTAAATAATTAGTGTAGTTGTTAATGAATAACTAAAGAAGGTACTAAATTTTTTAAGATTTTTTATAGAAGTAACAAACGGACAAAGTGGGTATCTTGTGGTAAAGGTAAAACGGTTGAATGTCTGTTGGCGTTATCATTTTTATCATTATCGTTACTCTCCTATTCCCTATAACTTGGTAATCATTCTAAATGGTTATTGTGTGTTATTCAGCAGCTCGCCCGGATTGGTGCCTTAACTTTTACTGTCAGTAAAGCGTCAGTACTCGCAATTGTGGTGTTCTATGCGTGAGGGTAGCCTTGCATACGTAACACAAGATCTCTGCAGAAAATTAAATTAATAGATAAATAAATATTCCTGTATAAGTTATGAATCCACTTTGAAATGTTCATCACGCCAATGTCTGTCTGTCCCCGTCGGGAATCGAACACGAGCCTCGCGTTTGGTCAGTGGAGTGAGCCAATAACGTATGTAACTTATCGTAAGTTAAGTATTTAATTCAGTTAAGTTAAAAAATAAGTTAGATTAAACAAAAAGGAGAAAAAGATGAAAAAATAATTAGAACTTAATTCATACATTTATGAAAAATATATTAAATATAGATAAACCTGTAAATATCCTTTTTTACATTAGCAAAAAAACCTGAATTAAATAAATTAATAGGAAACCAAAGCAAGAAAAAGTAAAAAAAGATCTCTGACAACGTTTAGAGGAAAGCGTGACAGTAAAAAAATCTCAGTATGACCAGGGACATATTACACGGTGCCTATAAAAGACGGTTTTCTCTAATATCGTTATGCATTAGAAAAAAAGATATTCTTACCTTCTTCAGTGGTGGTGACTTGTACCAGTTGGCTGGGCTCGCTCTGTCCGAGTCTGTTCTCCGCTATGATCCGCAAGTGATACGAGGTAGCCGGCTGCAAATTTTGTACACTAGCCGATGTCACACTCCCAGGTACTATCACCTTCTGTGGAGTTGTTGGCCATGGTTCTGGAAAAAATATTCGTATTTGGTTTTTTTCTTATTTTACCAGTATTCTTTATTGTTAACAGATTGCCAATCTGGCAAACTGCGGATCACTTGTCATTACTAATAGTTTTTTTAGGGAATAAACGACGCGTTGCACTCCGGGAGTGCCAGCAGAAGTGAAAACTTGAATATCATCACGTTGTGCATTTTTGATATCTTGGAATAGTTAGCGTATAATTTCGCACGAATTGCTTTAATTATCAACTATCATTTATGTGGTAGAATACAATATTCATTTATTGCACTATCGTACACAAACATGACAACACGAACATTCGCGCAAACGCCCTGCGCCGTCTTACGAATTTTCAATCTGACGATTTGACATGAGTTTAGAAGTTTTTACCCATTTCAAAAAAAGTGCGCAACGCCGCTAAAGAAGTTTTCACTTCAAAAATTAAAGTGTTGTTTTCCTATTTTGCCCACAATTTTCTCCTCATAATATGAATCTTTTCCTAACAATAACCAATACAACAAAAACATAATTAGAGAAATTGATCGATCCGTTCGGTAGTGATGCGATGATCATGTGGAAACAGTTTGTATGGATTAAACTTTATTTTCACAATTTTACATACATACATATCTTCACGCCAAGTCCCTTACGGGGTAGGCAGAGAGTATCGAGTGCCAGACCTCACGACCCTGACAAACCTGTCTTGCTTCCTTCACATTCAATCCCACTCTTTCTCGGATTTCACTGTTACGAATGCGGTCAGCGAGCGTTACACCACAGATTTTCCGTAGTGCTCTCATTTCGACCGCATTTATCCTACTTTCATGCTCTTTCTGACATACCCAACTCTCGCTTCCATACAATAACGTTGGAATAAGCACAGAATTATGCAAAGCGAGTCTAGCTTTTTGACTCAAAACCTCGCTTTGGAATAGCTTACCCAACGCTCCATTCACACTATTCCCTGCACTCACTCTCCTCTCTACATCCGCGGTGTACCTTCCATCCCTGCTAAAAGCACAACCAAGATTTTCACAATTTTCTCGTAAATTTTCCCGGTTGTTTTTCTTTACATGGTCCGTCTCTTGACAACCAATACAACAAAAAATAATTAGCAGACAATCTATCCATTCAAGCGTGATGCGATGGCCACGTGAGATGGGTAATATGGGTAGTAATAAGTTTTCTATTCTGAGTTACCTCATTATAAACATAAATCTCAGACCAATAAAACTACTTAAGTATTGGTTTGAGATATAAATGTTTTTTTTTATACCTGGAGCCTCCTTGTACTGGACTATGTAGTTGATGATAGGGCTGTTTCCAGCATAAGGCTGCGTCCAGGATATTTGTATTGAACGCGACTGTTGGTCAATTATTCTTATATTTTTCGGCATTTCTGGAACCTGAAATACAAAATTTCACAATGATTATCATTATCATATAAAAGGTACTACCAAGGTACCCACGACTAGCTGAAGACACTAAGTCCCACAATGTGATAGGCGGCAAGCCTATCGCCAATCGGGCACAAATCCGACCCCCAACAACGTCATTTTTAGTAGAAAATTGAAAATACGCATTTTCTGTTTTTTTGGTGCTCGACCTGAAGACCGAATTCGGCACCACAAGAAATCAAGTCCAAGACCTAGACGCTAGACCAAAGGTGATAGAGGCTAGACCATATTTTGTGTGGTAAAATACAATGTTCATTTAACTGATTTTTATCAAACAAAATATGTATCACGTTTTGTGCCTTTAAGCGCATACCTTCAAGCAATCTCACTGTGAGCTAGCTGTAAGATATACCATACTGGCCAGCGAAACGAAACCACAGTATGAAATGCGGCAACAGCATACCGTGATACTGTATCGTGTTTCTGCTCTCCCTCGGTCTAATTTTCGATCAGGTCTCGTGTCCGGACGAGAATTTTACATTTTCCATCACAAAAAGTGCACAATGTTGATAAAGAAGTTTTCAATTATTTTTTTAGGGGTTTTTCAAACTTGTCTCACCTCTTGCACTACAAGGTGGATCAGCATTTCGTCCTGTCCGTAAGCATTTGATGCTCGACACGTTAGTGCTCCTGTATCTTGTCTGTAAGTTTGTAGTATACTCAATTCTGACACCAGTCCATCATCCAAAACTTGTTCTCGTATTGTATATCTGTAAAACATTCCATGAATATGTTTAAGAAATTTGAGATAAAAAAAGGTTATTTCACAAGCTTTTATCGAACTTGCAAGGTAGATATTTGTGTCATAGTGAAGTCTTGCAACTTCATTTTAGGGCCGGAACACATAACCACGTTGCGACGCGATTACTCGCCCAATGGTTATTATGGTTATTTACCGATTTCGATGTTTTTTTTATTAGAAAGATAGGTCATGATTGTCACGTCAAGATAAGTGAAAAATGTATGCATTATTAAAGTGTAACTCAAAAACTACTAGTAGGATGTTGATATATTTGAGACAATTTCGGAAACATTTGATAACTTTTGAAAAAAGAATGATCAAATCGGAATAACCAATGAAATAGTTGGAGTTGGATTTTACAGTCTTACTGCGCTTAATTATTGTCATGGTAAAGTTTTGCAACTCCTTTTTAAAGCAAACCTTACTCGATGGAGCTAGTTATTGGCATACACTCTTAGATTAATGACACTAAAATGTTATAATGTAATGGAGCTGATATAATGTTGGTCATGGAAACTTCTAAAATTCAAACATTTTCCTATTATGTTTGAGCTTATTAATAACACACATACAAAGAAAAAACACACACGAATTAAGAACCTCATTTTTGGAGTAGCGTAATAATTAATCAAAAGCAAATACCTTGTGCTTACTTTTGGAGTTAGAGACTAATAGGTAGGCATATAGAAGTATTTGAACCGATATTTTTCTAGGTTTATCACATATATGCTGTCGAAAACCGAATCTGAGCCTCGTGAATGGTGGGACAGCTTAAGCGTTCTGCGCGATATGTGCGCTAAATCCTTAACTAACGACATGTCCATTAAAGCTATTTAAAGGAAATTAAAAAAGGAAGTGGTTTAAATGTTGCTTACTTTTATGATCAGATCAATTTCCAAAAAGGGACGCAACTTTGTTTGTATGTTTCTCAACCTATTACTCCTTCAATTATAATTAGTTTCTGAGGATTATTTTTAGGCCATATTTGAGACGTCGTATCACAAATAGAGTTAGGGTACCTTTGATCCAAATGATGGGCTATGGTGTGGTGGTGCGGACTTCGCCAGCTGACTTCCAGCGGCGCGTCACCAGATGCAGCACACTGAAGATGTGCAGCTTCTCCAGCAGTAACTTGGACTGTTTTGCTCTTCATAGGGAATCGGGCTGGTGCTAGTTTTAAACAAATTAAAAAAATATTAAAATTGAGATATATTGCAGATGCGGGTCCCAAATTTTTTTATTATCTGTATTTTATAAAAGTTTGTTGTTATAAAAGAACCTTTGAATAACTTTATTGTTAATCAAGTGCTTTTCTATTGCAATGCAATTTAATTTTTTTTTTAAATTTCATCATAATTTTTAAAGAATATTAATACGCTGCAATTTTTTCCAATATTTTTTTACTCTACTGTTTATTAGTCTTTTTATCTATACTTATAAAATAACATGTTCTGACTGGCTGATACATAATCGCCGAGCAAAAATGGTTCGAGTTACAGTCATGAAATTTGGTGAGTAGGGTTATATTGAATAGATTACGCCCTTAGTGGGTGACTAAGGACGGAATTTTAGATTTTTTCCCCTAAAGGGGTGAAATAGGAGTTGACTGTTTGTATGGAAGACCGTCACTTTTTGAGTTAGAAACTTGAAACTATATTTTTGGGCTTGTTACTAATATTAGTAGAAACGTATTTAAGCGTTTCTAGAAATTCTAACCCTAAGGGGGCGAAATAGGGATTGAAAGTTTGTATAAAAATCCTTATTTATGGTCTATTATTAATAAATGTATTAACTGCCACGCGAGCAACGTCGCGGGTAACGGCTAAGAAAAGAAAGAAAAGAAAAAATATTTATTTGCAGAATATGAGTGTTACAAAGATGTTACAAAATTATTAAAGCGTTTTTACATATTCTACCAACTTGTGGTGTGCAAATATTTTAATATGTTTTTAATTATTTATTCACGATTTACTATTTACACACTGTTTTTTGTTTGTTTTGAGATTACATGATTATTTATTAATACACAAAATTTTTAGAATGTAAATTGATTTATCCCTATCTACCGTAAACTAGTCAATAATAAATCAGTAAATGAATTCTTATATGCCTTGGTCACACCATAAGTTATGAAAGGTAAGAGCATTTTTTTTTAGTTAATTTTGAGGCACTATAACCATTGTTATCAGTGAAAAAAACTAAAAAACACTATAAAAATCCTATCTATCAATGACAGTTGATAAGTTCGCGGATAGCTGTCCTATCACGGATTTGTCCTACGTAAAGAAATATGAAAAAATATGTCAAATGACAAAAAGTCCACGCAGTTAATATAACTGTTAGTGTGGGAGCCCAAGAGGGGATTTTTGGACTAACTCAGGCGCGTCAGATTAAGGTGTGGGAGATACCCTGTACCATTGTTGAACACCTCCATTATGTATCAAATCTCTACATAGAGACGCGCATGTAGGGTTGTCTGTCTAATTTTTTTTGGCTTGAAAATATACTCGAGCGTGTCAGATTAAAGTACGGCGGGCTTATTACATGCCAATAAGTCTATTTTTGAATTTTCTGATGATTTGAACAAGACGTACGGGAGTAGGAGGTTCAGAAACTTTCAAAAACCAAGTCATATGTGTTAATTGTCTATTACAGCAATCTGTCTGATTGACATATTTCTGTTATCGGAGACACATTAGGGATATATATTATTAATATTTGATGAGTTCGGCTATGATCAAGTGACTGAAATTGCTATTTTAGCTTCTAGACACTTAACGCACCGCTAAAAAGAAAAACCTTACATGACCTTTTTTACTCTCCACTATTTAATCGACAAAGTGCAATGGGTCCCAATTACGCTCGAGTTACTACACATTTCGCATCGCGGGCTCCCCTACTATGTGGAAAGAGGATCTATTCCTGCAAATAAAGCTCTAGGGTTGGGAATAAAAATAAGATACACATATTTACAATTCCCAGGGATCATGATTGCGCCCGAGGAGGTTTGCTCCAAGGGAACTCTTTTACGAGCACCCTATACCGTAAAACTTGTTAGTTTTGCATAAATCGAACCCTTGTGTTACTTTGATCGGATCACGTATAGATCTCGTTAATATTTGAGATTGAATTTGTTCTGTTTGAGATTCAGTCGTGCGTAAAAAAGTTTGTAAAGATTGGAGACACTAGGGTAAGGGATAAATAGATCTAACTTTGGGATTCTTTTAATATAAGAGACCATGGGTAAATAATACTAAACAAACAAAAATACTAAACAAAAAAGATTAATCCTTGCGTTTTGCCTCTGCTTGGTGTATTTCGATATTAATTTACGTAAATAAGTAAGTACGTCAATTATCATTTATTCTGTCATCATTTCACTTTTTCATAGAAAATGTCAACTTAATGACAATAAGACAATTAACGTCTACAAGTACGGTCGCGAATATTGCTTGAGTTGTTGACATGTCTATTTCCCGGGAATGGTTATTGGTTACAAGCCGAGGGTGCCTGGTTTGGAACTAATTACATTTTGGGACTATAACTGCCTCGGGCAGTTTGTGGTTGTACCCTACATTTTTGAGGATTTGGGGGATACGATACTTACTTTTACTTAGGTCTGTTAATTCGCTTGGTACAATATTTGACCTGACTTGATTTCAACAGAATTTTGATATTTAAATAGGCTAGTGAATAATGAACATAATAACTGTCATTTGTGATGTGCACAAAAATATTGCATAGCTGTTTGTGCTAAATTTCATGAAAATTGGTTCAGCAGTTTTTGCGTGAAGGAGTAACAAACATACTAACTTTCGTATTTATAATATTAGTAGAGAATCCTACTTTATAGAAAATATTTTATTTATAAAATGGTTGTGACATACCGACTTGTAGAATCTATTAGGGTTGTGCTATTGCTATTCATCATTTAAATGTACTTTCTATGTTTATAGCATTTAATGTATTATCATCTAACAAGCATAGTTAAATCTTTCATATTTTTATTTTTTAAATATAAACATGAATTATTACGTATGCTGGTAATAATCTAAAAAAAATTAAAAATATAGAAGTCTAATTTTCCATTGCGCGAAATTTGTCAATAAAATTAACATGTTTCTGTACAAAACGTGTTTATTATAGTAACAACTTTCATCACATAATATAAGTATTTACAGTACGAGTTTTAATTTGCCAATGTAATCGCGGAGCAAGAGTTTGGAATTCAGTTTCAAACGGCAAAATGAAATCTGTCCAAAAACAAATGAAAAAGGGCACAACTGAAAGTAAAGAAAAACGCATTCGCTCGCAACAGAATGCTCGGCGAAACGTCAACCGCGTAATTGATAGTGATATATTTGGCCCAAAAGCCAATATCAGCGAATACAAACACGTACACGGCGAAGTTATTCTAGTGGAAGCCCACTGTCTCGTTTTCCAATAAAGTGACGTATTACGATGTACAGTCATTGAGTTTTCTGCTCAGACGCGCGAGACT
The DNA here is from genome assembly GCA_002245475.1 of Calephelis virginiensis. Taxonomy (NCBI): domain Eukaryota; kingdom Metazoa; phylum Arthropoda; class Insecta; order Lepidoptera; family Riodinidae; genus Calephelis; species Calephelis virginiensis. The sequence goes on along the minus strand of NJDC01000558.1, from coordinate 863,688 downwards.
TCCGTCGCCAACAATCGAGTGTGTCGCCTTTGTTGTCGTTCCTCTGAGTTTGTCTTTAATTGCATTTCCTTTACTGCTTTTGCGGATGACATGAACTAGTGTCAGACAATGAGAAAGTTTCATGATGTTGATATTATTATACTTATTAAATGTTATATAAAAACTGCACAATCTAATTTCTGAAAAATTTGGGATTCTTAGCAATTCGAATTTTTCAGTCACACCGGTGTTTAACTATTTTTGTAAAAGTATCTTAAAACTCGCCCGGTTAGCGATAGGCTTGAAATCTATCACATTGTAGACTTAGTGTCTTCGGCTAGAGTGGGTGCCCTAGTTGTGCCTCTGCCTTAATGGGGATATGGGCGTGAAGATACTTTTTTTGAGGGTATAGCTGCCCTTAAAACTTACGAATTTCAAAACTAAATGTTGACCGATTCTCAGACCTTCCTATGTTGTTTTTCGAAGGTGTTTAACAACAAACATCGCCATGTAAAAATTTATATATACATATATAGACTTTAATACTAAAGCACAAGACAAAAATATTTACAAGTTCCCATCCATCTTCAAAGTTATACCCAGTGACCCATGAGAAGAGAGCATCTAACAATTTACTAGCTATCGTTTTCCAATACAGAGTCGTATATTGCGACCTACGGTCTTTGAGGTTTCTGCTCAGACGCGCGAAACTTCCGTTGGGGGCAATCGAAGTTATCCCCTTTGTTGTTACCCACAGTTTGTCTTTAATTACGTTTCCTTTTCTGCCTTTGTGGATAGGTTGTCGCTGTTTGATGATTCAGATTATAATCTATGTATTAATTCGTCAAGCAAAAACTTTGGACCCCTTTTTACGAAAACTGCGCTGACGGAGAGTATGAAATTTGGCGCACTTATAGTTTATGTGTAGAAGAAGTGCAGAACGCTAATATTTTTTTTTTATTATAATGTTTATATTGTACATTAATTCTTAATAAAACATTACACGTACTACCATGCATTCGACACACACAAACAAATATATTGATAATAACGATAAAAGATCACAGATGGCGCACAAACTATAATCATACAGTTTGGAAACAAAGTAGTTGGACTTGAGAAATGAAGATGGCGTTCTTATCAAAAAGATATTACAATTTAATATGGTCGAATTTCGACCAATGGGTAACCACTAGTAATATAAAAATATTTGTTTATTTGTACTCTCACACTGTTGAAATTTGTTTTTTAAGTATCAGGAGAAATTTGAAAGATGAAACAATTGCGTGGGAGTAACGTGGGACAATCATAAAGATTCACATAACGGTGAAAAATGATATATCAGTGAAATCATCTTTTCATATTTTCTAATCCAGTTAAAAAAAAATATGTTGTTTGTAACTGATTCGTGGCGATATCATTAAAAGTGACACTTTAAAAACTAAGGATCCCAAAACTTTATTTTTTATATAAAATATGAAGAAACTTAAGATCTGAAAATGTAGTTTTTGCAGCGGCCACGTCGAAAATGGGAACATCCTATTTAATCGCTTTTAACTACCTCCAGTTGGAAACGTTTCTTCTGTCACATTGAAATATTACCTTATTCTGTTTTAGTTTTAAGGAGCGGATTTGTATAAACAGTTGGTTTAATACTCAAAGCTAGCCAATGACTATTTATAGTCATTTATTGTGTGTAAAAAAGAAGTGTTAGTTACACTATTTATTACTCAAGAACGACTAAATCACTCGAAATCGACGGCAGGTAGCTTAAAACCAGGAGAAGGACATAATGTGTTATTTAATCCCGTTCAATAGTGAGTAAACTAAAGAAAACATTATTTTAATTTTTCCTATACAAACTGAACGGGAGGAACGAAATTCGGCGGAACAGCTTGTCATTAATATACATCCTATTTCCTATCCTATTAATATTATAAATGCGAAAGTTTGTAAGTATGGATGTATGGATGTTTGTTAATCTTTCACGCTCGAATGGCTGAACGGATTTGTCTGAAATTTGGAAGACAGATAGATTGTGACCTGGATTAACATATAGGCTATTTTTAATCTCGATCGCACACCGGGTTTCTGTGAAAATGCGGGCGAAGCCGCAGGTAGCAGCTAGTAAATAAATAAGCCTTTTATTTCTTGCTTCTACAAAGTTATAGTACACAAAGAATGAGAGCAGTACGAGTATGTATAACGTAAATTGTAGTTAATAAATACAAGACTGCAAAGTTCAGTTTCGATGATTGCATTTTCATTACCAAAATTTAATGTTAAATATAACTAAATGGCCTTTACAGAATTTTAATAAAGAGATAAAAAAGTAGTAAAGTAAAAGTAATAAAGAGATAATCTTAAAATTAAGTTTAATATGAAAATAAGCTACAAAACGTCGCGACTGCATCAACGTTCAAACGAAAAAATCCGAATCATTATCGGTCCACCCGTTCTAAAGTTAAGATGCCTCAGACAAACACATACATGTTAAACGTGTACCAAGGAAACACACACCATTTTCTGCCGGGGCTTTAATATAATAAGTGAAATAATGCAAGAAAGTGTAATCTTATATTAATAATTAAAAAAGTGCAGGACCAAGCACCAAGGACTTCAAGTGTGTATACAAAATTAAATATCATAATTTCCTCTAAATGGTCTGGATTTCAGCAAATATACTTACCAACAAAAGTAGATTTTCCACAAAGGAATTATATCAAAGCAGTTGGAACGTGTTCGCAAAGAAATGTTAAAAGATATAAGGGTTGAGACGGAAAATTAATTTGTACCATATTATTCAGATTCTATACCTGCGGCAAAGATGTTCAAAATTGAGGAAATGCGCAGATTAAAGGTAAATAACTGGAAAAATAGTATGAGGAAAATAATAACAGGAACAAAAGTTTATATATTACGAACCTTTTTGTATACCACAAAAATATTAACTGCTTGTTACGACTAGGCATTGGTAAAGCGAACAATATGTTTAAACGATTTTTAACAGTTTTTAAGCTATTGAATGCAACTAATGTTTTCAAATTTAATGAACTTGATTTGATATGCCAGTATAGAATTGATGTTATTTTTACTAACGGATTACCCAACAGGTACCTAACCTAACCTAACCTAACCATAAACAATTTTCCAGCCTTTCCTAAACATTATGACTTGAGGACTTTCAAGAGAAAAGCGTACTCTTTCCTAAGTAAACACCAATGCAGCTGTAAAACTTCTGGTGTTGTATATTTTCATAGGAGGGGTAGATAATAAATGAATCTTCCAGGACAAATTACACCAATTAATCTGACTCCAAAGTAAGCAAATTATATGCTTGACAGTGACACTAATACTTAGGTATAAAGTTAAATAGATACCAGTAAAAAATAAATAAATAGCTAGTACCGGGCATACAGACATTGATGTTTTCCACACAAAAGCCACGAGGTCACTGGAATTGGGCGTTTACGCCAACCACTCTGCCAACGAGGTAGCTATTAAAAATAGTAATAAATATCCCATGACAAATTCCTAACGGATTAAAATATTGGTTTGCAACCGTGTGGAATATATATTTAATCCGATTTGATGCGATGCGATTTATTATATATTTGCGTAAACCATGTACTATAATCATTCTAATCCAAATTAATTTCAATTGAAATGCTGTATTTGTATAAAATGTACATAAAAGTTATGCGTAACGCATACTTATGTGCTAAGGGATTTATTTCAAAGTTTATAACTTATCCAGGGTTGAACAAGCGTAGTTTTTTTCAATACTTTTTTGATATATTTATGTAAATTCCAATTAAAATTCAGGTCAATTTGAATACTTTATTTGCGTAAAACGTAGTACATTGGTCGTCAAAATTAGGTATTTTTAGATCTTCTAGATGTTGTCATAATCGGACATGCATTATTTATTATTAAAATGTTAAGGTTATGAACCTTAGCTTAACGATAAATTATTAATTTTCCTCCCCTCAGCCCTCATTCTTCGCAGTTACTTGAGATACCCATATGCATAACCCCTTTAACCGCATTACCCCTAGTCTTGAATACGTACCGTTTCCCTTTAAGTCGGAGTCCCTTCAGACGACTACAGGCTCCTTTTCAAAGAAAAGAGGGGAATCCTTTAATATGTAAATGCTAAAATTCAATGTGCTTACAAAGCGTAACTGCAACAGATTATCAGGTTTTATAACTATTTATATTGGTATAATTTTAAGCTGCTTCGCTCTTAGAAAAGGGACTTTATTTTACAATGCTGTTTATGAGACACTGAGAAGTTATTGGTGTACTGTTAGCTATCATTGGCCTGCATCAAGACGTGATAAGAACACCAGATAACAAGCTAGTTTTCAGATTTTTAAACAACGTACCTACAAAGTTTTTTCATCTGCATCTAGATTTCACCATTACTTTTTTTGGATTACTAATTTATTTTTCAGGTCTTCATTCACTGATTGCTGCAGAAGAATTTTCTATTGACAAAGATTAATATTGTCTATAGAAATATAAAAATAGTGACTTGGCAATATGACACGGAGATAACAAATTTCAGATTTAGTAAATTCCATTCAAATATTCAATTAAATCGAATTTGAAATGAATTCAATTAATTAGTCATCTTAATTCTGTGTGTCCTGTGAAAAGTGATATAAGTAGACTTATATCGAATTTGATATTATTGTAGCACCTTTATTAGAAAAAAATACCCTATTTTTCTGTCTAAACAACATTTTGATAGGTTTATTACTTTTTGAGATCGTATGATACATCTATGACGAAATGACGTGTTTTAATAGATTTTTTTGTGTAAATAAATACATGCAGACATGTATCGTTCACGATAGTTTTGTTATGACATAAATAAAAGTGTCTATTGATGTATATCAAATCATATCATTATTCACATATATTTATTGCTTTCGAAAATGGTGTAATCTGATGCATGTTTAGTTACATCATTTGACACAAAGTACATTCGAACTTTGCATGGGTA
>NJDC01000558.1:740131-857573 GCA_002245475.1 Calephelis virginiensis | reverse complement strand
TCACAGCGCTCAACAGGATTTGATTTATTACATTATAAAACTACTTAACAATGCAACGACATCACCTTTCACCAATGCTTCACACAATGCGTAAAGTGATACAACTCATTAGGAATCAACGTACACGATCATTCAATTGGTGCGTTTTGATACCACAAAAAGTTCTTTATTAATATCTCTTCTTATATTTAACAGATTTAATCACAAACTTAATAGCTTATAACCAAAAAGATATGAAAATAAATTGTGCCACTAACTTTGTAAAATAATGAACTTAACAAACTTTATATTTTTTTTAACACAAAAACTACTCTGCTGTAAAGTTGTCATTTTTGACATGTATCAGTTTTCACAGGACACACAGAATTACTCACAGTAATTTCTTAGCTGTCGAATTCACCTTGCTAGCGAAACCAATTACTTCGCACTTACATTCCTGGACCAATGTCACCTCATGTCGCGTCCAGTTCCCTTTGTATTAAATGATATTGATTAATTTATATATTGCCATGTACAGTCAGCAACAACATTCATTAAAATAAAATAAAGAAGTTCCTAATAACCGTATCATCGAAATGGTAGCCGGTAGGCAAAGGTACAAGTTGAAGCCTAGCCGGAGTTACTAGGTTCCACAATATAATACACGACAAACCTATTGCCAAACAAGCGACATTCCGGACAGAAAGAAAAACATATATTGTGTAATTAATATAATAATCGGTAACTCGTTGTTAACGCCATTTGCGAATCACCAAACCACAGAGGCGATACACACTATTAGCTAAGATATCAAATCCGACACCTTGTTAGCAAATCCAATTATTAGTTGACTGTTGACTCCTAAATTCTGGGATTAATTCCACTACATGTCGTCTCCAATTCCATTCGTATTCCATAATATTGACAAGTTGATATACTGCTAGTATAGTCGGCAACAAAATTAATACACAAAGACAAATTTTAATATAATAATACACAAACATAATAACAATTAATATCGACATCTATATCTATATCGGTATTTCTTATATAAATTCCAATGCCTCCGAAAGGAATTTAATAAAAAATAGTTTAGTCTTTTTTTTAATATAACAATAAATACATAAATTAAAAAGTCACAATTATTTAAATCTTTACCCATATACATCTATATCTTATATATAAAAACTAGCGGTGTCCTTGTCAAATTTAACAAAAAAGTAATTTATTTCACTTTCTGTGTTTTATCACAAATTTTCTAAAATAAAAGTAGAATTAGCTTTTTTTATGATATTGGAAGGCAAACAAGCAGACGGATTTCTTAATGGTAAGAAATTGACGCCGCCTAGAGACACCAATGGTGGTAATGGTGCGATGCCAACGTGAGGCCGGGATGTTAGACCTCGAGCAAATGTAAGTTTACCGGCTACCTTACCCTCCAAACCGGAACACGTCAGGACGTTATGGCGGCAGGAATAGGTAAGGCGGTGGTTCCAATCCGGATGAGTCGTTTCGAAACTCTACCACCTAGTCAGATGTCACGGTGTTAGTGAAGGTAAGCATATGCTCGCCTTTTACGAGCTGTCTGGCAAGAAGGCAGATGGTGTATTTTGCAAAGGAGCTCAGACCAACACGGGGAAAAGCAGTAAGTGGATTTAAGTAGCTAAATTGTTGTTTTGTTAAATTTCAGGCAGAGAAAACATAGTTTTCGTATTTTTTTATTTAAATCGGTTATTGACAAAGATCACAAGCCATCGATGTCAGCATTATCGCCATTAGCAAAATCAGTTATTTCTAAAATGATTTCTTTTTCGTATTTTAATCCCGACGGAAAAAGAGGGATGTTTTAAGTTTTATGTTTCTGTGCTTATGTGTGTGTATGTGCATCTGTCTGTGGCACCATAACTTTTAAATGGATGATGATAACTGTTATGAGGTGATAGAGGTGGTTCTTAGCGACATTAAATGAAGGTTTCGTTTTTCAATTATTTTAGACATCTTCATCCGTCATTCTTTTCATTCTTTATTTACCGTCCGTAAATATGTTTATTTACGAATACGATTCATTTATTGATATCTGTAACTATTTGTAAATCAACCGATAAACTAGATTAAGGTAAAATTGGATTATCTAGTTAAGTTCTTAATTGAAACATCTAAAGTTTTCTGCGGTTGTTCCTTAAGAAAGAAACTAATAAATGACTTCGACGATATCAGTGATTATAAATAACAGTACTTTTTGGATATTTAATATTTTCTTCAACGCTTAGTAGAACCAGGTAAAATTTAAATGTTTACATTCTAAATACTATCTACTCTTTTTCTTTTTCTTTATTATCTTTCTTCAATACCTAAAACCTTTTAAATAACTAAAACGTTCAAGTTTTTAGAATATGAATAGTCATTTTTGGCATTTTCACATACATATTTTTCAATTAATTTTGGAAAGCTAGTAAAATTGTCTTTATAACTAAAACTTAATAAGGTTTTCATAACTAGTTATTTTAGCAGCAGATAAAATGATAAATTTTAACATTCAATATATTTCAACTTTACTCTGTTTAATGAAACTTCCAGTTTATAAGTCTTTTAATTAAGTTTGTATGCCTCGGAGAAACGCCGTTTAAAAGTTTTAATACAGTGCTTCATTATTAAAATTAAAAATATGTATAAATAAAATAGAATAGAATAACTCTTTATAGTGCTTTAAATACCTAAAAAAATTTAATTAACGCAAGTTTATAAGTTTTAATCCAGTGCTACATTATTAAAATTAAAAATATGTATAAATAAAATAGAATAGAGTTACTCTTTATAGTGCTTTAAATACCTAAAAAAATTTAATTAACGCAAGTTTATAAGTTTTAATCCAGTGCTTCATTATTAAAACTAAAAATATGTATAAATAAAATAGAATAGAGTTACTCTTTATAGTGCTTTAAATACCTAAAAAAATTTAATTAACGCAAGTTTATAAGTTTTAATACAGTGCTTCATTATTAAAATTAAAAATATGTATAAATAAAATAGAATCGAATTACTCTTTATATCTAGTGCTCCAAATACATGAACAATTAATATACTAAAAATAAATATAAAAAATACTTTAAACTTACCATTAACTTTAAGGAATATGAGTTTGCTGAGGCCAGCTCCGATGTCGTTCCTCGCCTCACATAAGTAGTGACCTTCGCTGTCTTTAGCCACTCGCTCAAAGACCAGAGAGCCATTTTCCAAAACCCTTGAGCTGCCTTCAAACATGAAGTCCTTGTATTCCCCGGGAGTATTACCTATGACATTAATTCTTTTTTATTAAAGAACAAACTAAATACTTTACTGATTTTGTATAGTATTTTCTATAGTTATAAAATTACATGTCCTGTCTGACATGTTAGAGTTACAGCCATGAAATTTGGTCAGTAGGGTCTTTTTATAGAGTCGACATCCAATAAGGATGGAATTTTGGAAATTCTACCCCTAAGTCTTCAGTTTGTATGGAAGACCGTCGTTTTTTAAGTTAGAAACATAAAAAAAAAAATTTGGGCTACTTATTAAAAATTATGTAGGTACCCGGGGAGATCAAAGTTGACATTCCACGATCAGATCACTCAGATATTATCCGAGGGTGGTGTCAAGAGTCTCCGAAACCGGCGTGTTTTATATGAAAAGGATAGTGAATGTATTGGAAGCCAGACAGGTTTGTCAGGATCGTGAGATCTGGCACTTGATACTCTCTGCCTACCCTATGAGGAACTTGGCGTGAAGATGTGTATGTGCATTAAAAATGATGAGATACGTTTTTAAGTGTTTCTTTTTAATTCCATTCCTAAAGTTGACTACCCTTCAGAAGTAAAGTTCTTTGGGACTTTTTCACTGCAACAGTGAAAAAGTAGAAGCAACAGCCAAAATAGTCCACATATATATTTTAAACTTACCGACAGCTTTCTTCCACGTAATGTTAGGTTTTGGATACCCATCCGCTTGACACTGAAGGGTAACATCTTGTCCTGCCGCTACTGCAACATCGCTTGGTTCTAGACGCCATCTTGGTGGAACTAAAGTATGATCAGAAATATTTCGTTAATTTTTAGATATTGATGGTAGTTCTACTTAACACACACTAATTTTATTTTAGAAGTATGACATCTTCTTTCAATAAAAGAAAAACGGAAGAGATTATATATAAAATATATAGTTAGGTATGTATAAAGATATAGATAGGTCAGATTAGTCTGGATATTTTAATTTGTGATGTTTTTAATTTACTTTTTCTGAGTAGTAAATTAAAAGTTTGTAGAAATGTCATTTAAAAATAATCTGACAGCACTAAACGTGTTTTGTCTCATTATTTAACTTTTGTTCAAAACAGATAGTGATAACTTAAAATTATTTTCAATACTTAAGTTCACCGTAGAATAATTAATTAATATATAATTCATTTAAAGAGTGTGATCTTTGGGTGCTAAAATGATGTACTTAAAAATAACGAAGATAAAAAAGCGGAACTGGAAGTAACAGTTACACTAGAATAAATATATCCAATATATATTTGTGATACAATGTATCTTAATGATGCACTATATTATTTTTCTTTGAATGATAAAAAATATGAAATTTTAAGACAAAAACTAATAAACTTGTAATGACTAAAATTTAAACTTACTTGAAAAGTACACTAAAAATGTTACGGTACGAAAATACAAATGTATTTAATAACATTTTTATACGTTCTATCTACTATCTATTAAAACAAATGAACATAAATAGTTTACGTTAATAAAGTAAATAATATAATAATTACTCTCAATTTTAATGAAGGAGAGAAGGAGAATAAAACCTAAAAAGCACTTTAAACCATACCTACTGTTTAAAAAAATTTGAAGCAGGAAAACTAGATGAAGTAGAAAGCTCCTTACCATTTACTGTAAGGGGAACAGTGAACCGCTCAGATCCAGCAACATTCGACGCTATACACGTATAGTTTCCACTGTGAAGCGATGTTATATGTTCAATAACCAGTGAAGCACTGTACTCGTCCATTCTCCTTGTAATAATCCCGCTGGGCGCATATGGCGATGACGTCACGGGTTGTCCATTTTTCTCCCATCGAAATGCTATCGGCAAGTCTCCTTCTAATATTTGACAGGAAATGGCAGCCCTCATCCCCTCTCTTAACAAATTCGTTAAAGGCTGTATGGGCAATATTTTCGGTTGCACTGAAAGAGGAAGTTCAATATTGATTGAAGAATTTTTTCATAACACAATTACCTCACATATCTGAATTTCAAAGGTCTATAATAAAATTTTCCTTTGTCCGTTTTCAGGGATTCCATTTTGCAAGATTGCTTATAGGGCCGCTGTTAGTTTATCATTTAGATCCTTATTACTATAGTTTAAAAAACTTTTTTTTTATGAAATTGAAAGGCAAACAAGCAGACGGATTTCCTGATGAAAAAAAAATACGCCGCCTAGAGACACCAAAGCTGGTTGAGTTGCCAAACTGAAGCCAGGATTTTAGGCTTTGAGTAAAAGTTAGTTTACCGGCTAGCTTAATTTCAGAACCGGAACACGTCAACGGCAAGCGCTGACGTTATATCGGAAGAAATAGATATTAGTCGGCGGTGGTACTAATCCGGGCGAGTCGCTGCGAAACTCTACTACCTTGTTAGCAGTCACGGTGTTAGTGACGGTAAGCCTTTGCTGGCCTTTTACGAGCTGCCTGGCAGGAAGGCAGATGGTCTATTCTGCAAAGGAGCCCGGACCAACACAGGGAAAACACAGGGAAATAAGTTTATCATTTAGATTATTTAGATATTACCACAACAAAAATCATTTGTGTTTCAGCAAGGTATTTTAATTTTAGCACAGGTGCTTAAAATTAAAAAAAAATGTAACCTCAGGCGGGATTTGGATTTTTCGCACTTTCGTCTTAAGCCGACGAATACTCTAACTGAAGTGTCTAATCTGTAGTGAATGTTTTTACTGGCGTAGTGGTAAGAAATAAGTTGAAAATATCGCCAGAGGAATTCAATCATCAGCCCAAATAGTAAGAACATTCATAGGCTTAAGACGAAAGCGCGCAGGTTCAAACAGCTGAAGTGGATTATTTCTTTCGATAAAATTTCTGGAAATCATTTGTGTTGTTATAAAACTTCTCCCGCCTTACCATAAAAAAATTAGACGCCTGTTTAACTAAACACTGTCTGAAATTGACATTCAACTCCAATCCTTTTTTTTTATTTTTTTTTAGTCTTACGTTTTAGAGAGGTTTTATTCAAAGACATGTCAACCCCATCGTACCCGATCACACTTATGTCCCTCATATTACAAAAAAAAAAATGTAAAAATATAAAAGTTAAATACTTAATAATAATTATAATATACTTAAATTTTGTCAGCTAGCTATTTGAGCTTAGTTTTTAGCTAGTTGACAAAATTTTTTTGCCAATTCTGTGTTTGGACTTGACAAAATTTCCTGCACTAAACCTACTCTGTTTTCGTTTAACTGAAATATTTGCACCAGTAATGTTCTTTCATTTTTTTTCCGACCACATTCCATCAGCAAATATTGCACATCTTCTATCTTATTACAAAGTTCACAATTAGGAACTCCAATCCTATCCTGAAATACTAACGTAGATAACGTGGCAGCACGTTATTGGTTCAGAGTCAAATTTCAGACTGTGTTTAGTAAAAAATGTGTTCAACTAATGTTTATTTTTTTTGTTGTAAGACTAGTGGTTAGTAGTAGTAGTGGGTAGTAGACTAGTTAAGCAACTAATGAGATTAATAATCAAAACTTAATAAGTAGATGTTCAGAAATACATCAATGATCATGATAACGATGATCGATTATTAAATTGGATTGGTACCACCGCCTTACCTATTCCTGCCATCATAACGTCCAATGCTTGCCGTTGACGTGTTCCGGTTCGGAGAGTAAGGTAGCCATTAAACTTACTTTTGCTCGAGGCCTAACATCCCGGCCTCAGGTTGGCACCGCATCATTACCACCTTTGGTGACTCTAGGCGGCGTGAATTTCTTACCATCAGGAAATGCGTCTGCTTGTTTGTCTTCCAATATCATAAAAAAATACAGTGTAGAGTATGAAATACCAGATTAACAATAGTTAACAATTACTAGTTTATTAACAAAAGTAAACCTACACTTGGTTGTTTAGAAATAAAAAACTAAAATAACAATTAAAAAACAACGAGGTCATTAAATTCGTGATTTGGATGAAATGAATCTCAAAGGATTACTTCTATTTCTTTAATATTCAAGTTTACGAGTCCATTAACCCAGAAAGCTAAAGCTCGGTAAATGCCTAGAGAATGGTAAACGTGCTAACTTTAATGAATTACGGATGAGAAAACCAACCCCTTTGTTATTTTATGGTGCTTTAAATCTTTGCTCCAGTAAATTAGAAAGTTTATGTCAGAATTTAGTATCTTCAAACTTTTCGACAAGATAAAGTTGCTTAACTTAGTTTTTGATGACAAATATCTATAGAAGTGTTCAACATGTTTGTAATAGAAGGTGCCTAATTAGGGTTGCCTATCGGGTTTGCGGATAGGCTTATTTGATTTAGGCTATTCACCTTAGCAATGAAAATAATGCCCTTTTATTATATATTACTATTTGTTGCCCGCGGCGTTGCCCACGTGGTTGCCTACAGGATAATGTTTTCAGGATAAAAACTATCCTATTTGTATCCTATTCATCAGTCAAAAATGGCTTAACTGATTTGACTGAAAAAGGATGGGGAGGTAGCTTAAAACCAGGAGACGGACATGAGGTACTTTTTATCCCGTTCGACTGGAAGGACTCGAGGTGAAACTTTTATTTAATTTTTGACATACCAACTGAACGGGTGGAAAGAAGTTCGCCGGAACAGCTAGTATGTCGATAGATGACAAGTTTAACAAGTCCAAATTAATTTTTCCTTTATCCTATTAATATTATAAATGCGAAAATTTGTATGTTTGTTACACTTTCAGGCAACAACTGCTACACCGATTTTCATGAAATTTGGCACACACATAGAGGATAATTTGGATTAACACATAAGATAGTTTTTGTCCCAAAAAAATGTTCCTGTGGGCCCATTAACCACGCGGTTATATATATATATCGCCTTTTTATAAAAATGGTTGTCATAGTTAATAATAACAATTAAGTTTTGAAGTTTTAAACCTTGCTACAAGGTTTTTTGATGTTGGAAAGAAAACAAGCAGACGGATTTCCTGATGGTAAGAAATTCACGGTAACGGTGCGTTGCCAACTTGATGCCGGTATGTTGGGCCTCGAGCAAATTTAAGTATACCGGCTACCTTAACCTTAGAATTGGAACACGTCAACGGCAAGCAATGACGTTGTGGTGGCGGGAACAGGTAAAGCGGTGGTACCAATCCAATAAACTCTACCAACTTGTCAGATGTCACGGTGTTAGTGACGGTAAGCCTGTGCTCGCCTTTTACAAGCTGCTTGGCAGGAATGCAGATGGTCTATTCTGCAAGGAGCCAGGATCAATATAACAATGACACTAGTGCACTACCACCTGCAAGCGCATTTCCCCTATGGTGTCACAAATGGATCTCCTGGCATCACATCATGCCAAGGAATCACGCAATTAAAATTTAAGAAACCGATTCTAATTACCCAAACTCAATTCTAACCAATGCTTTAGTATCTTCACGCCTTTCCTGAAGTGGATGGCAGAGGCACAACGATAGCATCCACGACTAGCCGAAGACACTAAGTCCTATAATGCGACAGGTGGCACGCTTATCGCCATCTGCGCTCATATAGAATCCCGGAAAACGTTATTTTTATTAGAAAATTGAAAATACATATTTTCTACTTTTTTATTGTCGAAATCGACAGTCAAATTGAAGTTGTCTTAAGGCCCCATACTTAGTCAGCCAGAAGAGACAATTAGCGCATTCCCCCGTTCCATGATTACTATGAAATATTGCGCTCTAAAGTAAATGTCTTAAGCGCCAAATCACTATTTTTGACACTATAAAAGTAATTTAAAAAAAATATAAAAACTGAAACAGTAATCTTTAAGGTATAATACTTATCTATGTTTGTGTTAAATCTGGTGTCGATATTTTCATAATTGAAGTAGACAGTTGGGTTTTGCTTTCAAAAAAAGGTTAACTTTTTGATTTTTTTCTATCGAGCAAAGTGAAATGAATCGTGTTTTGGAAACACTAGTCTTATAAAGCATATTAATATTAATCTTGTGTATTTTTCTCGCCAAGATCCATAATTGATTTGTATGAAAAAAACAGTATATTGCTGACGTATTTTAGCATACATGGCCCCTTAATATATCCGAGAGCTCTAGTCAGGAAGTCATAACCATAACTGCAGTCTTATGCCATTAATAGTATTATCATGGAAGTTACCCTTCTATTCATTTCCGTTACCAAATATCAAATTAAAGCGACATACATAATGTTCCATGTTAAGCATTGAAATGTCTGTCAAAATGGATTATACATCTAGCCTAATAGTACGGGAGCTAGCGATGCTAAATGTGTAGTAGTTCCAGCGTCACGGGTACTCATTGGACTGTATTGATTAAATAGTGAAGTGTGAAAAAGTCATGTGAGGTTTTTCTTTTTAGCAGTGCGTTGAGCGTCTAGAAGCTAAAAGAACAATTAGTCAGTTGTTTATTGGTATTGTATCATCGACCAGCTCAAAAAATTTAAATAATAGTGTATATGTCCAATATGTCTCCGATGACAGAAATTTGTCAATCAGACAGTTTGAAGTAAAGTTTCTGACCCTCTTACTGCCGCATGTCCTGTTCAAATCATCAGAAAATTTAAGCATGCACTTATTGGCTTACAATGAACCAGTCGTACTTTAATCTGACATGCTCTAGTATATTTTCAAGCCAAAAACAAATTAAACAGACAACCCTACATGCGCGTCTCTATTTTGAGATTTGATACATAACGGAGGTGTTTGCCAATGGTACAGGGTATTTCCCATCCTTAACTTTTAACCGCCGTAGCATTTTTACTGAACGTGCCTGCACCCCAGATCATGTCAAAAGAAGCTAAACCTTAATGCTTACAAAAACTATGTAAGATCGATATGATATTGTTACGAGCTATGGGTAATAAAATGCCGTTTGTAACGTAGAAGACGTTTATTGAAAGCTTCCACAAAAATCCTCTTAACAGAATCCGAATCGCTAAGTAAAATCACTGGTCCAATGTCCTCGCTGTATTCGCCGAAATAATTCTTCCTTGTCGCTTAGTAGAGATCGCTTCGATTTCGCTTCCGAAATTGAACTGGCGGGTCGCGGCTCGATGCCTCCTTATATACTGCTATGCCCATGGTTCGAGAAACTTCTCATACAATCTAACACAATAGACGCTTCCCGAATCTTCGGGTGATTACGTCAAGGACATGATTTATTACCTGCGGCGCTATACGTAAACAATGCACGCTGTGTATAGGTACTACTCGCCGCGGACCGCGAATGTTCCAGAAAACGTTGTTCTCTTATCAACGACTTTTCGAGAACTTTCTTCACTGTTCGATAGTAGACCTAATACCTACTTATGCGTTTTTGGGGTTTTGCTGTACGACGCTTCGTTTTCGAGATATAGGTACTCAAAGTCGTAACAATATGATTTTGAACTGTACAACAAACATCTCTATAATTGGTATTTAAAACAATTGTTGAGAGTCCTGTATCGAGATCATTTTGAAAATACAGACAATCACTTCAAATACAACAGTCAGAAATTAGCCTTATTTTTAAGACTGCGGCGGTGCGAGTCAGAAATCGTAGGTCTTATTTTTCAGACCATGGCGGTTAAAAGGTTAATATGACGTGCTCAAGCTACTGCAAAAAATCTTTCTTCGGCTCCCCTACCATAAATGCAATAACTTTGGAAAAAATTCTATTACACCCTTGAATAGATGTAATTAACGCTTCTATCATGAAAGTTATTCGGCCATCAATTTCTATTACCAAACGGCGCCACAACTGAGAAACACGACTAGAGAGCTTTAGCGTCTTATTACCTTAATTATATTGAAGAAAATTCAATGAACTAGATATGCCGGCGAAATTTGATATCTAATTTGTTATAATACGCTGATAATTAATACTAAATAGTGAAGAGCTTAACTTAAGATTTATATTTTACTAGCTGTTGCCCACACAGGGAATGGTTCCACATTTTTTTGGGATAAAAACTCTCCTATGTGTTAATCCGAGCTACCCTCTATGTGTCTGCCAAATGTCATGAAAATCGGTTCAGCAATTTATGCGTGAAGGAGTAACAAACAAACAAACTTTCGCATTTTAATATTAATAGGATATTTGGAACCAAACTTTTCTGTCTTTGTATATTATGCTGTAGTAGTTTTGACCTTATAACTATAATACTACTTGAGGTTACACTTCTAACGAAGATCTAATATAAGTAGTGCTGACTCTCTTTATTGTACTGGCTTCTCTCTCATTTTGATTTTGTTAATAATTTTCATCATAAGATTCTTTGTAAGAAGGGCCGATACATTAGAAACAGTTAGCAGTACTTGTATGTTATATCAGGTCATTGTTAGAGTGGAATCTTCAGAAGTGACATATTACAAAAAGAAAAAAATCGTTATTCCTAGTGTTAAAGCTGTTTGGCGATTAAGTTTTGAAAATTTGCGTTGAGCATCTAGAAGCTAAAAGAACTAGTAGTCACTTGATCATCGGTAAGGCAAAGGCAAGCTCATCAAATATAAATAATGTTTTCGATGACAGAAATATGTCAGAGTATTTGTTTTAAAGAACAATGAACACATATGACTTGGTTTTTGAAAGTTTCTGATCCTCAGGTCATCATCAGGTCATTGTCAGAGTGTAATCTTTAGTAGTAACATATTGTTATTATAGTAACATATTGTAACAGTGAGATCCGAGAAAGAGTGGGATTGAACGAAAGTGTTGGTGTTAAAATGTGAAAGGGCATGCTCCGCTGGTTCGGTCATGTGGAAAGAATGACAGATGAAAGATTGACAAAGCAGATATACAATGCGAATGTGGATGGATGTAGGTACCCGGGGAGACCAAGGCTGACATTTCACGATCAGATCAATCGGATATTGTCCCAGGGTGGTGTCAAGAGTCTCCGAAACCGGCGTGTTTGTACTCAGGATCGTGAGGTCTGGCACTCAATACTCTCTGCCTACCCCGTAAGGGACTTGGCGTGAAGATATGTATGTATGTAACATATTATTCCTATTGTTAAAGCTGTTTGGCGATTAAGTTTTGAAGATGATACATTTTTACTTATCCTTCCCTTACAACGTGACGCTTGTTAACGGCTTGGGTATGTACAGGAAAGTGTCAGCTATTAGAAAACTAAGAATGCTTTTCTTGTTTTGTTCCAATTAAAATATTTTGTAAGAAAGCAAACAAGAAGATTTTTTTGTAATATTGGAAGGCAAACAAACAGATGGATTTCCTGATGGTAAGAAAATCACATAAAGACACCAAAAGTGGTAATGATGCGTTGCTAAATTGAGGCTGGGATGTTAGGCCTCGAGCAGAAGTAAATTTACCGGCTACATTATACGCCTAACTGGACCACGTCAACGGCAAGCACTGACGTAATGGCGGTAGGAATAGGTAAGGCGGTGGTACCAATCCGGGCGAGTCGCTGCAATACTCTTCCACCTAGTCAGATATAACGGTGTTAGGGACGGTAAGCCTTTGCTCGCCATTTACGAGCTGCCTTCCAAAAAAAGCAGATGGTCTATTCTGCAAAGGAGCCCAAACCAATACGGGTATGAATAAAAAAGCTAGCTTCTACGTTATGATGGCAGAATGATGGTCAGTGAATACCATCTAAATGCCTCTTATCTAAGTCTCCCCCCCCCAATTTTCGTCACAGTATTAGCATAGAACAAACTTGTGGTTGCCTATAAGAGTTTCTTAGTAGGAGGGAAAGTTAGTTTTTTTGAGGAAGCTAGAAGGTTCATAAGTACAATAATAAATACCCAATATTTGCACTTCCACATCTCTTCTTGCAGCATGACGCTGTCTGTTAGCGGCTTGGCAGGTGTAGGTTCCAGCGTCCTCGCCCCTTTGGGTTTGTTCCACTATCAAGGTGCCATTGGGAAATACTTTCTGCCGACGATTCAGGGGCAGAGTTTGTCCATCTGTTTTAGAATACATTAACATTAGTAAAAAAAATACGAATAACATCAATATCAAGATTTTTCAAAAATCCAAAACTTACACTGTTTTCATTTCAAATGTCTTCATGAAGTTATAATCGATAGTTGCATAATTACTGAAAGTCTATATTTTAATCACGTGTAAGTTCTCTAATCCTATTTATATGCAGAACTAGTAAAGATGTTAGCGTACAAGCTTAATGTCACCAAACATACGCAAAGCTCGGGTTTGACTCCCTAGAAGACTTACTTTACTTATCACTTATAATTTATTACTTTGTAATTAGTAGCCTACCGGTTTCGCTTATACAGCATCATCAGGGCTAAAACTTAAAACTTAAAGTTAAAACTTAAAACTTAAAGTTAAAACTTAAAACTTAAAGTTAAAACTTAAAGTTTAAGTTTTAGCCCTGATGATGCTGTATAAGCGAAACCGGTAGGCTACTAATTACAAAGTAATAAATTATAAGTGATAAGTAAAACAGTACAAGTGTTTCTTTCTTTAAAAATATGAATATTTGGAAGCGCCGACGATGGGAAATATCAAATATGATGAACATGGCCTTATTATGTTTATTAGTCAGACAATTTATTAAATTTATGCGGTTACTGTTTCGATCCATGGGTTCATCATCTACAAATAATGTTTTTTAAATTTCTGTTTAAAAAAAACCAAGTGGACAACATTGTGCCTGGTTGGCAAAAGGCTTGCTACCTGACAAATTGTGGGATTTTGGTGTTTTCGGCTAGTTGTGGGAGCCGTTGTTGCACGTTTGCCGCAAATATTATTATATTAGCGTGGAAATACTCATCTCAGTATATAGCATTGGTACAAATGTATTATTTGAATAAACGTATAGCATATGTTTAAGAGTTTCTTACTTTGGGGTTAGATAAATTCTTGTGGTTTTTTAAAAACATTTATTAATTTTGTTGCAATGTAAAAACTGTGATTTATTTTTATAAAACCTAAAATATGAAACTACTGGACATTTGTCCTAATGGTGAAAAAGAATTATATCAGAGTGCCTAAAATCAATTGTTTATTAATTTCCCCACAAAATTTGTCCTAGGCCTGGGGTACACGAAACTACTGGACGTTTGTCCTAATTGTTAAAATAAAAGATAAAAAACAAACCTTTCTTTTATACCAACAGGCTTCTCGGTATATTCAGATTCCACAAGCCACATCAATAATTTAAAACAGCAGATGCAAATAGTGATGCTAAATTTGGTAGAGTTTTAACCGAACAAAATTTTCAGTAGACTGCAGACAAACTTTTGTAATATAGAGTCGGGCTTTGGAGGCATCGCTTTTAGTCCTCTTCGGATATATTTATATCCGTTGGTGTCGTTTGCGTTGTGTAACTTTTAGCCACAAATAAAATAACTTTTTATGGGGTAGGACAAAAAAACAAGAACGCATATCTCATGATTCTGAGATCGATCTCCTATAGGGTTACTCTAGAAACTCGACTCATGCAATAATAGAAATTGGAATCGAGTATGTCATTTTAGGTACTCTTGAACACAATACTGGCGAATTATTCACATTTAGTTAATATAAAAACAATCGGATTCGTTGAATTTATTTGTAACCAAATACTAGTAACCCGCTAGTGCTGTGTTCAAAAGTAACTAAAAGTACATATACGATTCAAATTTCCAATTCGCAGGACATCGAGTTTCAAGAGAAAAATAGAAGTTCCACCACATATATATAGAGTTAGGTATTTCTAGCATATGTCTTATACTGATAATGGAATCATGGATAACAGTTGATATTTCGATAAAATAATAGTGTTGAAGAGTTCATGATAAGGTCACTGTTAATAGGGGATAAATCTTGGAATCGAATTTCGAAACTATTAAGTAATTGATTGAGCTAACATTGGAAATACGCTTTTAGTGTGCAATAATATAAAATGGCCGCCACAACAAAATGGCGGATTACTTGTTTTTGTAAAATATTTCCGGACCCGGTTACTTTGATTTCCAGGTTTGGCAGTAAAAAGAAAATATGTTTTCCTAATTTTCTAACAACAATGCTACCCGGGATTGGATAAGTAATAAGATAGGTTTTGCTATTGGTATATATTAAATGAAACAACTAGTTTAACAACTAGGCCAAGTAATCGCGTAACAAACAAACCAAAAAAAATTAAAAAAACACATAGTCGAATTGAAAACCTCCTCCTTTTTAAAGTCGGTTAAAAAAGGTTCTGTTATTGTTTTCATATTGTAACAACTTATTTGTACTTAGGTTGGCTTATAGTAACGGCAAAGACAGTCATCGATTAAGAAAATTTCTTGAACAAATAGTATTTAGAACAAAAACTAAATTGTAATAACATAATATGATATACGAGATAAAAACCCGAAAAAACATTCAGCGCATTGTTACTTAATAATTTTAGCGCAGGAGAAACTGCAAAAACAAAGAATTCGAGTTTGATACGATTTCGATTTTTTTTGCTACGTAATTCATTTACATACACAAAAAATGAGTATACTTCTCAATTCGCTGGAACCCCGTTATTAGCTTCAGATTTAGTGGCAATGGAACCACCTCGGAAGTGAGCTCTTTCAAATGCAAAAAGTATTTTTAAAATCGTTTCAGAAATGATAAACAAACCGATTACCCTACATAAAAAATATAGGAGTTGAAGGGCTGATTTCACCGATCATATTGAAAACCGAGTATGGTAAAACAAAGATCAGTGTAAGTAAAAAAAAAAACTCTCAGTGTAAGTAATGGTGTGTAATCCGTTTTATAAGTTTCACTGTAAGTACCCTTTTAAATTTGACAAATTCCTTTCCTCATTTTCTGAGCATATCTTACCATGTAAAATAGTTTAATCATGAAATATTTACTATAACCAAAATTTCTTTGACTATAAAATATGCATGATTGACACTCTTGACAATTAACTAAACGCGTTTTTAGTCGCGTTTAAATTCGACGGTGAAATTCAGCCATAAAAATCAGAACATAAAAACTGAAACCAAAGCAAAGTCACTGACAAATCATTAATACAGTTCACAAAAATAAGACTGATAATAAATCTAGTTATTTACCAAATATGAAAAACATAATAAAGATAGTTAAAAACTCCAGACTAATGAAACTACTCTATGAAAAGATCGTTGTTGACAAGGGTCGCAACGGAAAAGGAAAATTACGAGGGAGTGACCGGGGAGACTTAATTTGATCTTCCCTGTAATTTTGTTAAACGAGCTGAAGAATTTACGGTCTGATGTTCTCACTACTCTTTTCAACTGTTGGGTTGACTTTAAAGTAGGGTAACTAAAAAGTAGTCCTACTAACCTACTAGCGATTTAGGTCGGATAATTACAGCCTCTTGTGATTATTAAAGTAGGTAATTGAAAGGTTGATTTCGAGTTTATAATTTAACTTTTATAGTGAGTGATTTTGTTATTAATGTGTAAGCAAACCTAAATCAAAATTATTGCAAAAATGTTTGGGGACTATACGCCTTTAGGTATTTATTGAAATTTGAAAGTAGATAAGTATCTTCCCACCCATATCGGCGAATTGGTAGGCAGAGGCACAACCAGTGCATCCACATCTAGCCGAAGACACTAAGTCCCACATTGTGATAGGTGGCGTGTCTATCGCCAACCGGGCACATATGTAATCGTGAACAACATTTTTTAAATTAGAAAATTGGAAAAACAACATTTCGTTTTCGTTGCCCGACCCGGGGATCGAATCCAGGACCTTATGAAGTCAAGTCCAACTCCTGGACCGCTAGACCGCAGAGGCGACGAATTAAATAATAAATATACAAATAAAAGCACATTATACAAATAGAACTAATCCTAAAGAGCAAATTATATTAAGCTTGTGTAATGGGTATTAGTCAACGATACTAATACATAGAAATATTTAAATAGATACTGGAATAAATTTATCAAACTCCCAGATCCAGAAATATAAAAATCTATGTTCATCACACCCGTGCTGTTGGAAATCGAACCCGGGGCTCGGAGTTAGTCACTGGACTTAGGTGTTTACGCTAGCCCCTCGACCAAAGAGGCAGTTTATTTCTATTATATCATTATGTAAGATACTAAAAGTCAGTTCGTAATAATTTTAAGCATTATGCTTTAAGGGGCCATACATGAAAATGCATATTTTCTTTAATCCACTTTTTTTTAATTTGATTAAAACAATAAACAACTAAGCAACAAGTTGATATATGTGACAAATAGATATAAAGGTTCTAAAAATAAGAGTTAATTCTATTCAAAAAGAGCTGTCACATGTTGAAAAATTTGCAAACGTTAGAAGCAAACATGAAAGAGATAGAGATAGCAAAGAGATAGGAAAATAATGAGAAAATAAAAAAAATATAAAAATGTTATCTCTTGTTACTTCAAAACGGAGCAATATTTCACGAAAACACCAACCTATAATTTATCTTCAAATAAAGGTAAACTTAATAGCTCTTTAAGCTAGTAATGATGTTAGTATCATAATATCACGATAATATTATATTGTATGTAACATATTATCGTGACATTATTATAATATCTTAAAAACTGAAGATGAATATAAAATTTTAGCTAAGTCCCTGAAATGCTGTTGTTTAATATGTTAGGATATTATCACAGACGTCTGACAATATTGAGAGATTAGCTGAATGAACACTGGCAATGGGTTTGAAGCATGCAAGGCACATATAAAATACCTGGCGGCTTTCACACAAACACGTACTTGGCTTCTTGGCGAATATCCAATAAACATTTAACATATTCCGTGGTTTGTACATGTCAGTGGAAAAGCAATGTGGAATTTATTTCTCATTACATGGGTGTAGGGGTTATACGGTTTGAAATATCCGTAAATGTCAGACCATAATTTAATATTGTAAGCTTAGACAAGAGCCTTTGCTTAACTGTTGGTACGAGTACGCTGAGTTGAATATACCAAAAAAAAGTATCGTCACGCCCATATCCCCGAAGCGGTAGACAGAAGTACAACCAGGGAACCCACGAATAGTGGAAGACACTAAGATCGACAATGTGACAGGTGGCAAGCCTATCGCCAACCTATATCCAATCCTGGTCGACGTTATTTTTATAAGAAAATTGAAAATGCAGAATTTCTAATTTGTTCGTTGCCCGACCCGGGGATCGAACCTGGGACCTCAAGAAGTCAAGTACGACGCCGGACCGCTAGACGACAGTGGTGATCAGAGATGGCTGAATATACCATTTGCATCTCTGGCACAAAGTGAGAGTCGACTACCAACCAAAAAGTCCACTGCTGATAGTGTGCTTTTGCACCTACACACTGTACTCTGATGCACCAATAAGATTAATGGTATATCTAAGTCTATCTATTGACATAATCTATCAATGATATCTATATCTCTTTCCATCAGGAGAGCCATGTGCTTGTTCGCTGTGACCTCTTACATAAAAAAGTATTATTATTATGCTTGTACTGTAAATACTATAAAGTATCCCAAAAAAAAAATAGGTTAAATGTGAGGTAAGTGAATACGCGGTTCAGTTTAAAATATAGATTAGAAATTGTGGTATGTTTGTGTGTTTACCAAATAATAGTTTTGAGTCAGATTTTAATTTATTTTTTTGTACAGTACTATTTAAAATTGAATCGATTCGATACTTTGTTCCGTAGTAGTAAAACTTCCATAATAAAATTCCGGATGTACCTACCAGGGCTGTAGCTGATATAGTTTTTTTTAATATCAGCTGATGCTAATGCGAATGCTGATTTAATGAAAAAATATATTCACGGCTATATCCCTTAAGAAGTAGGCAGAGGTAAAACCACGAATAGTTTAAGGTACTTTAGACCCATAATGTGATAGTTGCCAAACCTATCGTCAACCACACACTTATTTAATCCACGGGCAAGGTTGCTTTAATTTGAAAAATTGAAAAACAAATTACGATTTTAAAATATTTAAATTAAAATACTTTTTAGACACGGGATCAAACCTGAAACCCCAATGAAAACTCAAACAGCTAATTTTATTTTTTTAATTTTTTTCCCCCGTGTTGGTCCGGGCTCCTTTGTAGAATAGACCATCTGCCTTCCTTGCTAGGCAGCTCGTAAAAGGCGAGCATAGGCTCACCGTCACTTAACACACACCGTGACATCTGACTAGGTGGTAGAGTTTAGCAGCAACTCGCCCAGATTGGTACCACCGCCTTACCTATTCCTACCGCCATAACGTCATGACGTATTCCAGTTCGGAGGGTAAGGTAGACTTACTTTTGCTCGAGGCCTAACATCCTGGCCTTAGGTTGGCAACTCACCATTACCACCTTTGGTGTCTCTAGGCGGCGTGAATTTCTTTCCATCAGGAAATCCGTCTGCTTGTTTGCCTTCCAATATCATAAAAAAAAAGCTTCATATTACAGACTCAGTTTTTTATTCTTTGGTCAAGGGCGTCAGCATCAGCTAAATTAGTCAATTTTAATTTAATAACATCAAGTTGTAACCCGCTGCCGTAAAATTAGACTTAATATTTCATTTGTACATTATAACTGAACAAAATTATGCAAAACTCCAACAAAATTAACTATGTAATCTTACTAAATATGTAAACGAATACTACGAGTACATCCATATTTTTTGTCGTCCCCGCCAAAACTTCACTCGGTTTTATTCTTTATATTTTAGGCATCAGCGATAGCATTTGCCATTAGTCAAGTTGAAATTTGCATCAAGTTACGGATGCATCAAAATCGAGTTTGAATTATTCAAAAACAGTCATAAGCACAGTCACAAGTGGCCAAAAAAAGTTATGTCAGGGTCTTGAGTAAAGCGGTGGTCTCGTTATTCAAGCCCAATTAATGAGATTTGGTGGCATCGAGGAAATACACAATGCACTAATTTCTTCGCGATTATTTCATTTGTGCACTTTCACTGAACAAAATGCCACCAAAATTGACTAATTTTACTTTACATAAACCCGAAATTCAATCATTATAAAAAAATTACGCCATCACAGTATACCACAGATAACTAACATTATTGACAGATTAGGCTGAATAGACAAACGTATTGGTTCTAAGGCATGCAAGGCACATACAGTGTACCTTTGTGCTCTAACACAAACACGTTCTTGGTTTCTTGGCGGATATCCAACAAACGTTTAGCATATCCAGTGGTTTGTACATGTCAGTAAAAGTTATGTGAAAGTTAGTTTTACTGTGTTTATTTTCGTCCTTACATTTTGGGAATATTTTAAATGATCTCTTACCAAATATATGTAAGTAGGTATACTTATTGTATTTTGGTATGGAAAAGAAAATCTCTCAAAATAAGGTCAATCTTTTTCCGAAGAATAAAAATAAATAAAGATGCGAGCGCCAGTTTGCTTAATCTTTAACGCTGTGACGATGAGACGATAGTTTCGCAACGACTCGCTTGGGTTTCGAGTATGCTGGTGCGCCCCACTGACGTGTTCCGATGGAATGATAAGTTAGCTGATAGGTAATTCATGCAAGAGTTTACCATCCGTTAGAGTTCAGCCGTTCTCGAGTTTTAGAGGGACTAACAAACAGCAATTGATTTTTATACAGAGATATATGTATATGATAAATGTAGTTAACACCACTGGGCTAATAGTCAACAGAGCGATCAAAACAGAATATTGCACTAAATTTTGAAGATTAAAGTGTAAACTACTAGTCGGTGAAAGTTAGTCGAGTACATTTCCCGTAATAGTCAGATAACTTCTGTTGAAAGTTCTCTAATCCCTAGATGTAGTTATTTAAATATCAAATTTGATGTGCTTTAGGAAGTGAAGAGGGTGGACTTACCGTAATAAGTTTGAATATTATATCCTATTAATCCTTCTAATATTATAAATGCGAAAGTTGGTGAGTATATATGTATAGATGTTTGTTACCCTTTCACGCTCGAATGGCTAAACGGATTTGTCTGAAATTTGGAACACAGATAGATTGTGACCTGGATTCACATCTAAGCTACTTTTAATCTCGCTCGCACAACGGGTTCTTGTGAAAACGCGGGCGAAGCCGCAGGCAACAGCTAGTTTTAATATTCTGTTAATAGTAGTGGTAAAGTGTATTAGATATGTATCGCTCAAAAGTTAGACGAAACCTCAAAATAAGCTAATAATTTGCTTACATAAGAAAATTCTTAGTAAAAAGTTAAATTACTTTTTATGTATTAAGGGAGCGATTAAACATATGGCTCTTCTAATAGTAAACCGATGGTAGGGTAGCTGGTGGAAGAGACAATCGTGGTCTATAGACACCACATATGTGACAGATGCATCGCTGTCCTGAGGTCGGAATTTTAGGATTCATTCTTTATTTATTTATTTATTTATTTATTTATTTATTTCATTCAATACACTATTCTTACAGGCTAACCCAATACAATAGTGCAGTAACATTTTTAAAATAACCATTTAAAGAGACATTACATTCTTAATTTTGTATAAATCCAGATCCTTCCAATAACAATTAAACAAGTGTTGAATTTAATGCAACTATATATACATACATTTAATCATACACACCCACACATACATATATACATATGTGCATGCAAATAAATTATATTACATTACATTTATTTATTTAGTTATACGCGCAACAACACAGGCAGCCTCAATTCCACCGTGGCAATTTTATAAAAATTAGACAAGAAATATGTAAAAATTTATAAGCAAGTCTACAGGCTACCCTACCCTCCAAACCGGCATATGACAGCCATTATGGCGGCAGGAATAGTTAAGACGGTGGATACCTATCCGGGCAAGCTGTCTTGTTGGTAATGGCAATTTAACCTTTGCTCGCCTCTTATGAGCTGTCGGACACGAAGGTAGAAGTAGTTTATGATATTGGAAGGCAAGCAAGCAGACAGATTTCCTGATGGTAAGAAATCCACGCCGCCTAGAAACACCAAAGGTGGAAATGGTGCGTTGCCAACCTGAGGCCGGGATGTTAGGCCTCGAGTAAACGTAAGTTTATCGGCTGCCCTACCCTCCGAATCGGAACACGTCAAAGCACTGACGTTATGACGGCAGGAATAGGCAAGGCGGTGGTACCAATCCGGGCGAGTCGCTGCGAAACTCTACCACCTAGTCAGATGTCACGGTTTTAGTGACAGTAAGCCTATGCTCGCTTTTTACGATGCCTGGTAGGAAAGCAGATGGTATATTCTGCACAGAAGACCCAGAACAATACAGAGGAAACTTGTAGATTAGTATCAGGTTATAATAATCTTTCTTCAATCGAAGATGTTTCTACTCTTTTTGAACAGATTTTGATTAAACCACGAATCTCATAAATGACCTCTGTGGTCTAGTGGTCTGGCATCGGACTTGACTTCCAGAGGTCCCGGGTTCGATCCCCGGGTTTGGCAACAAGAGTATTAAAAAAATGTGTATTTTCAATATTCTAATAAAAATAACATTGTGGGACTTCGCCTAGTCATGGGTGCAAATGGTGTAATTCTGCCTACTCCTTTGGGGAAATGGGCGTGAAGATACTGATGGATTTGGACATGTATGCTAACCCATAGACTAATGAGACGGTAGTATAACTATATTATTCTACTACTCTTGAACTTGAGCCTCGTCAACTGTATGTGTAATTGTATGTATGTGGGTGTGTTGTATGTGTGTAAATTTCTACTCTTTAAAGTGGCAGAAAAAAGATTCCATATACGAGTACAATAATTTTCATAAATCTCGCAGCGATATCAAATTAAGAAGCCAGTGTCAGGGTGAACCGTGGGTTGGAACGCCGCGGGAATTCAATTTGGCCGGGTAATGAAATATAGGTGGGATGTAAATTTGCTATCATTAAAACGTAATTTACGAGGGTTTATAAAAAACAGCTCCTCCAATAATATGCTGATTATGTTTTGTAGATACTTGCAAATGTTGGTTTTATTTTTATTTTAGGTAGCAAATAGGGTAACGTGTACAAATAGCTTATAATTAGTGATGACACAAAACCTGATAGAAAGAAGAAAACCTGATAGAAAGGAAGAAAGTGATGCAGTCAAAGATGGGGCTATTCTATATATATGGGGTTAAACTAAGTATCCTACACACTCTTGCTTCTGAAATGCTCAAATTGTAACTCTCCGGACACACTTCTTTAAAAAATGAATTCCAATCATTAAAACCCGGTGAAGTTGTATAAAGCGCAAGTTGGGCAACACATTATTCATTTAAAAAAATCCAATCTTTTGCAATAAAGTAAGAGACAAACCTTTTGATTCTGTTACGCGGAATTTCAACCAAGTAGGGATAGGGAAGTTCCCCTTTTGTTACGAATGTCAAATAGAGTACGTGTGTCGTACATACTCTTTCTTCCAAAAAGCATAAATTGTAATTCTCCCAACATACTTCTTTAGGAAATGAATTCCAATCTTTTGCAGTTTGAAAGGTAAAGGAAGAGGCAATCCTTTTGGTTCTGTTCCGAGGAATATCGGCCAAGCAGGGATATAGATTTGTTATATATAATATAGAGTAGGTGGAATAAGGCGGTAGAGCTGTGAACAGTTAAGGGGCGGATATCCCTAGCATCTATTCCTACCACAAGCATGACAATATTTAGAACTATCGTATTTCGATCTGGAGAGATACCCGTAGCTTCGAACATTAGGCCTATCTTATAGCTAAGGTTATTTTTTATCATCAGGGGAGCTATGTGCATGTTTTCTATTCTCATTAAAAAATAAATGTTTCTTTAAAAAATTGTATTTTCAAAATAAAGTACGAACAGAATATTTAATATTTTCCTTTAAGTTCTGCCCTGTCTTTATTTTCAGCGTAAGGCGTTGTAAACAAATAAGGTAATCCTTCCCGTAGTCCGTAATCCCCTATTTAAAAAAGAAATATGATGAAGAAAATGAAAAATACTTGATCTCTTGTTTCCAACAATATTTCCAATTATGAATACAAAGTACTAGTACTAACGTCTATGGTAAGGTTAGTAAGGCTCATGATCCTCCAGTCATTTATATGCAAAACGTTATAGAGGAGATTGTGTGGGTAAATTGTTAAGAAAAATATTTTTTTAACTGTGTTATGATTGTGGACTATAGCGATATATAGAAATATATAAACAGATATTAGAATAAATTTATTAAACACTAGCTGTTACCCGCGGCGTTGCCCGTGTGGTCCCACAGGAACATTGTTTAGGGATAAAAAGTATGTTATGTGTTAATCCCTTTGTGTGTACCAAATTTCATGAAAAACGTTTCAGCAGTTTTAGCGTGAAAAAGTAACAAACAAACAGACAAACTTTCGCATATATAATATTAATAGGATTGACACCCGGAAACAGGGTTGCCAAATAGGAAGGCTGATGAAATATCTGGACAAAATTTAAATCTCGGGATTTTCAGATTATAGTCGGGACAAGAATAATAATCTCTCTTGATTTTTTTAATTAAAATTCGAAGCTAGATAGTACAATAATTAACTACCTTTTTAACCTACTCCAAAAAGGAGGAGGTAATGTATACAATATAATGTTTGCTTATGTTCTGTATGTCTTAGCCTCAGCATTCGATTTGGGATACAGAGATCTGACATTATTTCAATTTTTGGTTTATATTTTCTCGAGACTCTGAATATCATACGAAATGTTGGTACAATCCTGACTAATCCCGAACATCTGGCAACCCTAGCCGGAAAAAAAGAGATCTGTGTTTATAGCACAAATACCCGCCTCTGTCGGGAATCAAGCCCAGGCTTCGCGTTTGGTCGGTGCCATTAGGCGTGTACGCTAACCCCTCGAGTATAGAGGCGGTCAAACAAACATTTTATCTATACTTACATAGGCCTAATATCTTAGTTTTTTGATAGCAACACATCCATAACATTTTTATTGGCTATACGATTTGATGATATCTTCCTCTTAACAAGAATTGTCTGCATATTATTATATGACCAAAATTCAAAATGAAATCATAGAAGCCTTTTCTCAAGCATTGTAATAAATATATATAAGAATACTCGAATGTACCTATTACATATTCTGTTTTATGTTTTCACAGGTTAAAAGTATGCGAAATGTGTATTTGTCTCTTTTTCGTATCACATAATGGTGTTGTTGAGTTTAAACGAATTTAGCACTTCAAATATCAAGAATTAAAGTAAAAGCCACAACTTGAAGAATAATAAGCAGAAGCTCATCGGATTGGTACCACTTGCCAACTGCTGCCGTTATATTATCGTCAGCGCTCGATAGTTTTGTTGACTTGCACATAAGGCCAAAGACTATAAGAAAGTAAAACAACATCTATGTTGTTTATATTAGATTGTGTTGTTTAAAAATTAGTTTTAGAATGTATGTTTAGTTGTGTAGGATTTTTTTATCTATGGAGAGATATATAGTACAAAACAAATTTTATCTTGTGTTTAACAAAATTTACTTTTAAAACCTTTAAAATATGACAGATAATTCAAATAATGCTATTAAATTATTAACATCATATTTATAGATAACTACTGAGTATGTTATTATATTATACAATTGTTTTTTACTAAACTTTTAATGACGTTTAAAAATATATACAACTATTTATACTTAAAAAAATAAAGGCAACAGTGGCCTCTTACTATGGGGAGCCACCTTTGATAACATATAACATAAACTTACCTCGTTCCCATGTAATAGATTCAATAGGATATCCAGCAACCGGACACTTGATGTTCAAGTCACTCCCAGCGACTGCTGTCACTTTGGGCATCTCCCGTATGAAAGGCAGGCCGTAGACGTTAACCCTCGCAGCATGAGCGGCCTTCCCCGCACTATTGCTGGCGACACACGCGTACTCCCCGCCATCTTGTTCTGTCACTCTGCTGATGTTGAGATGACTAACCACGTCATCTTGGAGTGTTACATGCTGTCCCACCACAAATCTGTATTAAATTAAAACAATGAAGTGAGATATCCAGAACAACGTAAGTTTTTTTGTCATTTTATGATATTGATAAATTGGTAGGTTGTAGAGTTTCGCAGCGACTAGACCGGATTGGTACCAAAGCTCTACCTATTCCTGCGCCATAACATCCAATGCTTGCCGCTGACGTGTTCCGGTTTGGAAGGTAAGGTAGCCGGTAAACTTACTTTTACTCAAGGCCTTACATCTCGGCCTCAGGTTGGCAACGCACCACTCCCACCTTTGATGTTTCTAGGCGGCGTGAATTTCTTACCATCAGGAAATCCGTCTGCATGTTTGCCTCCCATTATCAAAAAAAATCAGTGGGAAAACATATTATCTCTTACCCACTCGGTATACCTACGGCCAATATTAACAAACTATCTCAGATAAGAGATCGTGCTATTTTC
The DNA here is from genome assembly GCA_002245475.1 of Calephelis virginiensis. NCBI lineage: Eukaryota > Metazoa > Arthropoda > Insecta > Lepidoptera > Riodinidae > Calephelis > Calephelis virginiensis. The sequence continues at coordinate 831,031 of NJDC01000558.1, read as the reverse complement.
GATCAGTTGCCAAGTAACTGCTGCGGTTTTTTTCAATAATTAACAAATATATCTTAGCAAGAAATCTATAAGGGCCTATATTTTTCTGTACATCTGTAAAATGTATATGTATATAAAGAAAACGACGATGTCATTTTCTTTATATTTTGAATGTGCCGTGTTTCTGACAGTTATAGACTCGGGCTCTCGATGATAGTAAAATATTAATACTCTGTGATCAGTGTCATTCTAATCTAGAAAAATCTAACATTCAAGATCACAATCATTTGTTTAAAAGTTATTAATATAATTTAGGAACAATAAGGAAACACATTGGAGTAAAAACTTTTAATGTTGTTTTCTGTTTTTATTGCAGAAACCCAACTGAGTTTTTATTTCAGAAAGGAGTAATACAATAATATGTATCTGTGACATGTATGTTTAACATGTATCTGTGAAATGTTATTAATAATATTGGGCGATAGTCAGCAAACGAAATATTTTACCGTTGTACAATACTTTAATAGTCCTGTAAGGGGGTGAGATATCGTTTACTTACTGTGCGTGGTAACATTGCGTTGCCAATTTGGGAAGGTGTGAAGTCACTTGTGTGAGTTTATTGATTATCCTACAACCTAAACTGGCACATGTTAGTAGTAAGAACTGATATTATGATGGCAGGAATATGAAAAAGCGATTTAAATTGGGATAAATCATACCAGCCCGTACCATCCCGTGTTTCCCCATGTGGTCCGTGTTCTCTGTGTAGAATATACCATATAGCTGGCAGCTCATAAGAGGAGCATAGGTCAAATGGGTCATTACAAGCCATACCATTGGCAGTCAAAAGTTGTGCAGCAACTTACCAGGGTAACTGTCTTATAAATGCTTACAGTAAGTGTTTTTCCACATTCTAAATTGGCCAGAACACATGTGGTCTCGCAAAATGCTTAACCCAGCTACGTGTTGGCAATGTACCAAAAGTGTCTATAGATGACATGTATTTCCTACTATGACAAAAGTCATTTGATTTGTCCTCAGGGTTCTTTTTTAATTTCAACTTTTTTATTGTTTAATCTAACAATTAAATTCATAAAAAGAAAGATAAAACATTATTTTTTCAATCATTTAATAATTAAATTAGACTTGCACTTGTTTACGACTTTGTCCTAGATTTATTTGATTTAATAATAATTAAATTAAAAACTAAAAATATTTGGTGCACATTAACACGAAATGATACAGCCTTTGTGTTTAATTCTTGAAGAATTAGCTCTGGCATTTTTTTTTTCTGTGTACTATAATATGTATAATATACAAATATATAATTCTGTTGCTTTGAGTATTAAACCAACTACTAAAAGTTTTATTGCGTACACATTTCTATTTTATGAAATCGGAAGGCACACAAGCAAACGGTTTTCCTGATGGTAAGAAATTCACGCCGCCTAGAGAAACCAAAGATAGTAATGGTGCATTGCCAACTTGAGGCCGGGATGTTAAGACGCTCCCACACAGCAGCTATATAACGTTATATAACATTGTGTAACACGATAACATTTATAATACGCTTGTATATAACTCTATAACATGTTACAAAATGTTATATGTTATAAACGCTCCCACATTGGATGAACTCGTTGTATAACATCGTATAACATTGTGTACAATGAGTTTCGCTCCGCTCTCTTCCGCTTACGTCCCGCTGAAATTCTGATTATGTTATACTACAAAAGTTATATTAAGTTATACCATATTGTAATTAATTTTAAAACATTTTGTTAAATGAAGTTGTATATCATCAATAACAATTTATAACTATTGTTATAAATTGTTTAAAACAAATGTTTTAAGTCAGTTTCTAACGTTATATAACTGCTGGAGCTTTAGGCTTCGAGCAAAAGTAAGTTTACCGACTACCTTATCCTCCGAACTGGAACCCGTCAACGGCAAGCACTGACGTTATGGATACACTAAACTAATTTTAAATTAATTGCTTTCTTCTTTCAACAATAGAAATCGAAAAAGACAAATCACGTTTTGTGCTATCATATTTATTTGTACGTGCCATTTCTATAGACTTTTAAGCTGTCATTTATCATAAACGTCACGTATCCGGACTAATCTAACATGATTAAAACATTCACTCCCTTTTGTGTTTATGTTACTTGAAAAATATAGAATTAATTTAAAATAAGTTAAGTTTGTGCATAGTAGAACATACTGATTATAGCATATAAAAATATACCTTGAGTTTGTAGGTATAGGAAAGCCATCTAAAAGCCATGTGAACTGTGGAGGCGGATGACCCATTGCAACGCATTTCAGGGAAACACTGGGTCCTGGTTGAAGAGTTTGCTCGGAAAACCAGTACACTAGCTCGGGTTTCGACTCTGTAAAAAATTCAAGTATTAAAAATAAGTACAAGTAGTTTACAAGGATCATGACACATTGCACTCCATGCTCTTTTCCTTTCCCACGAGGGATTTAGAATAAAAATAGCATGTATGTATGTCAAAAGTATTAAATGAAATCATTTCTTTCACAGGTAATTTTTATGATAGAAAATTTCAATTTCTTTTATGATATTGGAAGGCAAACAATCAGACGGATTTGCTGATGGTAAGAAATTCACAAAACAAAATAGTAATGGTGCATTGCCAACCTGAGGTCAGGATGTTAGGCTTCGAGCAAAAGTAAACTGACGTTGTAACGGGAGGAATAGGTAAGGCTGTGCTACCAATGCGGACGACAATGCGACCTGGGGTCCGTCCCAGCCTCGCACGGATAAACAAATTTGTATTTTTTGCAAAAATTTACTTATAATAATAATAATTAATAAATAAACATGTTTATTAGGGATGAAGTCGGCTCCTAATGGTAAAATAATTTTTAAATCCTTCCATGGGTTCGGAGCCTATTCAATATAAACGAACACTCAAATCTTTCCTCTTTGTACTTAACATTTGTGGGGATTATGCTATTAGTTGTTTTACAAAAAGGTAAAACAACTATAAAGTTACTGTGTTATTGAAGTCAAATAATTGAACCATAAACATACATAAATACTTTTCAAAGTTTTTAACAATAAGTTAGTTGACTAAACTACGAAATTTCTATATTGTGGTTCTTATTTTTTTTTAATATACACATATACCTTACGACATTACTACATAGTATCGCCTCTGTGGTCTAGCAGTCCGTGTGTTGGACTTGACTGTATGAGGTCCCGGGTTCGAATCCCGGGTCGGCCAACAAAAAGAAAATTAGATTTTTCTAATTTTCTAATAAAAAAAATGTTGGTCGGGATTGGAAATGTGCCCGGCTGGCGATAGGCTTGCCACCTATCACATTGTGGGACTTAGTGTCTTCCGGCTAGTCGTGGGTGCCTTGGTTGTACCTCTGCCTACCTCTTCGGGGATATGGGCGTGAAGATATTTTTTTTTATTTTTTTTTAATATACACATATACCTTACGACATTACTACATAGTATCGCCTCTGTGGTCTAGCGGTCCGGGTGTTGGACTTGACTGTATGAGGTCCCGGGTTCGAATCCCGGGTCGGCCAACAAAAAGAAAATTAGATTTTTCTAATTTTTAATAAAAAAAATTTTGGTCGGGATTGGAAATGTGCCTGGTTGGAGATAGGCATGCCACCTATTACATTGTGGGACTTAGTGTCTTTGGCTAGTCGTGGGTGCCTTGGTTGTACCTCTGCCTACCTCTTCGGGGATATGGGCGTGAAGATATTATACTACATAGTATAAAACAAAGTCGTTTCCTCTGTCTCTACGTCTATTCGTATCTATGCTTAAATTTAAAACTACGTAACGGATTTTGATTCGATTTTTTTAATGGATAAAGTGACGAAGAGGAAGGTTTATATCTTTATTTTATACCCGTGCGAAGCCAGGGCAGCCGCTAGTTCGTACATAAAATATTGTCAATTTTATTATTTGTACAAGCGAAAATAATTTGGAATAGGAAAACAAACATTAAATTTGTTATTATCACATGTCCGATTGAATTTCGGTTAAAAATGTATGAAACATTTTTGACTGATTTGGAAAAAGGAGGTTATATATTTGAATCCTATATTATTTAGGTATGTTATATGTACTAAAGAGAGTGTAGTACCAGTGAACAAAACTCTTATGATAGGTGATATAACTTTAAAATATTTAGCTATCTATACTGACGTCATATTCCAGCTATCACTATTTTTGCCGTTACGTCATATTAGCGCTTATTTGATATGGAACGAAAGATATATATATATAATAAAGATATATATAAAGATATATATAATACCACATTTGCTCCACTATGGCTCTCAACAAATAGTCGGCGGATCGTCGTGTATAAATTGTGGGGATTAGCAAGCTGAAGGGGTATTAGGCAGGTCACATAACTGATAGAGCTTGGCTTTGAGATATCTATATTCACCCTTATCCTTAAATTATGACGATTACACAATTCAATAGCTGTGGTTTTAACCCCAATGGAAAAAGTACTTAGATATAAATAAATAAATATTTCCGGACATGTTACACAAATTGAATCTAACCCCTAAGTAAGCTTCGTGCTTGTGTTATGGGTGTTAGCCAACGACACTAGTACATAAAAATACTTAAATAGATACCAGAATAAATTTAATAAGCACCCAGACCCGGAAATGCAGACACCTAAATGTTCATCACTCAAATGTCTGCCCTCGTAGGGAATCGAACCTGAGCCTCGCAGTTGGTCAGTGTAGTTAGGCGTGTACGCTAGCCACTCGACCAACGAGGCGGTCAATATCGTAGTAATGACATTCAAGTTAATATTTTGCAGTTTTACTAGGCTTATATTGTTGTTGTTTCTTGGTGGTAAAAGACAACAGTGGCCTATAGACACCATAGATGTTACGGGTGCATCGTTGTCCTGAAGCCAGGATATAAGACTCTTCCAGACTGGATCATGATAGTAATAATAGCGATCAAAATGGATCATGTTAGTCATTTAGGTAAGGCGGTGGAGTTGCTGCACAGTTTCACCAGTAGTTTTATTGATATTGTCCCATATTTTTACCTGTGCTCCTACATTTTTTACTTGTGCTCGTCTTTTACAAGCTGTTTGGCAGAGAGGCAGATGGTCTATTCTAGTCAGTGGACCAAGACCAACTCGGGGCTCTTTAATTTTTTTAATACAATTGACATAAAACCTACATCTTATAAATACAACATCAACATATCATCACGCCAAGTTCCTTAGGGGGTAGGCAGAAAATATGGATTGCCAAATTTAACAACGATTATAAAAAATTTAATACATATCTTTTTATTCGTGATCGTAAATTTTCAAAATATGTATTTCATATTTTACGATCAAGCCAAGGTGATAGCAAGAGGCTCCGAAGCCGGTATGTTTATAATTTGTATATATATACCTAATAATAATTTAATAAAAAAAAAGTAAAAAAAAAAAGTATCTTCACGCCCATATCCCCGAAGAGGTAGGCAGAGGTACAACCAAGGCACCCACGACTAGCCGAAGACACTAAGTCCCACAATCGCCAAAAGCCTATCGCTAACCGGGCACATTTCCAATCCCGACCAACAATTTTTTAATTAGAAAATTGGAAAAATCCAATTTTCTTTATGTTGGCCGACCCGGGATTCGAACCCGGGACCTCATGCAGTCAAGTCCAACACCCGGACCGCTAGACCACAGAGGCGATCTCTATAATAATTTAATAATATCTAAACAAGTACCTACTTAAATGAACTTAAAGTGTTGGACTACTTCACTTTTCCAGTCATTAATTTTTGGTACTGATTGATACTTGACCTCGTTGGCCGAGTGGTTAAAGTACACGCTTAATGTCTCCTACAACTCCAGGAGGCTTACAAGCAAATAGCTTGCTGACTTTGGGGTAAGTCATTTTTTTAGGAAAATTTATCTATACCTACTGAACCACTTATAAATCGGATTGCACCGAGCCTTGTCTAACCTTTGAGTGAGTAACAAACATATACCAAAGCACCTCTACAACATTTCGCCGTTCTACTACTGTTAGCTGTCTTCTTCTTCGTCAGAGCAAATTGTACAAATTTTTATCCTCTACCATAGCTGTATGGGAGTTGATTTTTTTCGGTCTTTACTTACATGCATAATAAATTTCATCGAAATCAGTCTAGCAGTTTAGTCATGAAAGCGTAAAAAAATATAGACATCCTTTTGCATTTATATTATTAGTATGGATACTAATTAGTACTTATTTGAATTTGACAACAGTCAAAAGCTAAATTAATGATTGGGCCATCAAGCCTGACCTGCGGGGCTATTCAGTATCTTTTGACGGCCAATATTAATAACCTATCTACAAATAAAGATAGGCCTTGTAGAGATATGTTGCTAAGACATTTTTGCAAATTATTGAAAATTAACAGCGGTTACCTGGCAACTGATCTAAAACAGCACGATCTCTAATCTTAGATAAAATATTAATATTGACCGTAAGTGATGATCACTGATCACAGGAGATAGCAAATATAAAACACGTCATTTGACAGTTATTTTTTATACCCTTTACCCAGTAATCATCATTATAAAGATACGGAATCAGCCCCTGACCAAACCTAATGTCATTTCCAAATATTGCTTACTCTCCAATTTACCGGATTAAACACAATATTAGCTAATTGTTTATTAAATTTATTCTAGTATCTATCAAAGTGTTTCTATATGTATTAGTATCGTTGACTAACACCCATAACACAAGCATATAATTTGCTTACTTTGGGGTGAGATTCCATTTGTGTAACTTGTCTAGGGATATTTGTTTATTTATTATTAACATTTAGTTAATAAACACCGGATTTGTTGAATTATTTTGGAATTAAATATCAACAATCCGCTAGTACTGTGTTCAAGAAAACAATACTTATTATTAACATTTGGATAATAAAATACAATAAATTATTTTTGGATTTTTGGATTTGTTTTTTTGTGATAATGGAAGGCAAACAAGAAGACTGATTAATTTTTTTAACGGATGTTTAACTTTTTTTGGGAATTACACATTTTCAAAAGTACCTAAAACGACATATCCAATTCCAACTTACATGAAATCGAGATTCAAGAGTAACCCTACTGGTATTTGTAAGATTATAGATAGTGCTATTTTAGATCTCTTACTTTTTAATAATTAACAAAAATATCTTAGCAACAAAACTCTAGTAGGCCTATCTCTATCTTTAGATAAGTTATTAATAATGCCCATAGGAATGTAACATCCAGTAGAAATACAGCTTCGTTGGTTGAACTAAGTATAATGAGTTATAACAAATTCTCTAAAGCCTGATTTAATCTTAGGAAACGAGGCCGGATATACTGCAGTTTAATTTGCTTATAAACTAAGCTGAATAAGTAGTCAAGGTATTATGGAGGGTGGGTGGACTCGTTTACAAATCCGCCTCAACCGCGTTTCGGCACGACTTGCTAAATTTCAACACAATATTTATTGAAAAACACTTTATTTTGTATTTTAGAGAGAGTTAATATTTAACCAACTCCAAATAGGAGGAGGTTATAGTTTGTATTTAATTCATTGGTATATTTTTATGGGATTAGACAGCGAACAAGCACAAAGCTCCTGGTGACTAATTAATAGATTACCGTGGCCTATAGACACCATAGTCTATAACAACACTTTATTTTATATTTTAGAGAGAGTTAATATTTAACTAACTCCAAATAGGAGGAGGTTATAGTTTGTATTTAATTAATTGGTATATTTTTATGGGATTAGACAGCGAACAAGCACAAAGCTCCTGGTGACTAATTAATAGATTACCGTGGCCTATAGACACCATAGTCTATAACAACACTTTATTTTATATTTTAGAGAGAGTTAATATTTAACTAACTCCAAATAGGAGGAGGTTATAAATTGTATTTAATTCATTGGTATATTTTTATGGGATTAGACAGCGAACAAGCACAAAGCTCCTGGTGACTAATTAATAGATTACCGTGTCGTACACCATAGATGTTGTAGGTGTGTCGTTACCCTGAAGCCCTGGTGTTAGGTCCAATATGCGAGGAACCCTACCCACTGGACTGAAACCACGGTCATTATGGTAATCCTACTAATATTATAAATGCGAAAGTTTGTAAGGATGTGTGTATGCTTAGTCTTTCACGCTCGAATGGCTGAACGGAATTGTCCGAAATTTGGCACACAGATAGATTGTGACACACAACAAAAGCATTTTTTACACAATATTTTTCTTGCTCTTTTAGTAACTCATTTAAAGAGTTTACCTTTTTCTGCAAGCTGCCGTCTTAGTTTAACAAATACTTTAAGCAAAGATTTATATAAAGAATAATTAAAGCATTTTTCACGTTTTGCTGAAACCCATCCGTACTACCATCAAGTTTTGTTTATAGATTGGATTTTTTCAATTCCTGCTTTGACAAAATGGCAACGACGTGATCAAGACGGTTCTTAGCCACAACTTATGTAAAAAATCGCTGTAAAACTGCAAAAAAGCCAACTTCGATTTTAATAAATCATCTACGTACACAAAAATTAAACAGTTCGTCTATTTTCATCTTTTTATCTTGGATTCTACTATCTAATCCACACTTGGTCGCAATGGGACCGCCTCGAGAATCTGCTGTTTCAAATAAAAAAATAATTAAAATCTGTTGAGAAATGACGGAGAAATCGATTGACATAGATAATATGACAGTCGATCATACTACCTCCTTTTGTTGATGTCTAAAATATAATTGCCTAATTAAAGTACCTGTTTTTAAGTGCCATTTATGGTAAATATGTTAAATAGTCAAAGTAATAAAGCAAGTTTATGCATAAGTTATAGCATAGAGAAATTATGTATAGAGATAGCATTGAATGGATCCGCAGAGTTAAACCTTGCGGAGGGCGCAAATGAGGCTTGTTAACAAAAGGTCTACCACTTGCATAATTTATTGAGCCAGCTTGTCGCACGAGTGTAGGAGACAACCCCATTCAACTTCATGAATTGCTTTCGAGGGTATTTCGGTGCTTAATTATTTTTGCCAAAAACGTATGAGATCATATCTTTTTTTTTGAATTATAGAGAGGTTATTAAGCAAACGGTTTTGTTGTTCGGTTTTCCCGGACAGACACGATGTATTTTTTTTAATATTTCATATAGATTTTTCTGTGTTTTCACAAACTGTGTTGTTGATTGCTTTTTTTACATTTTTTTCTGTGTTTACCATTAGCATTAAGATCATATTAATAATATATGTTTTAGTGCAATCAAAGACGATCGACAATCCCAATATCAAAAATTTCCAATAACTCTTGACAAAACTGAATAGCTAAAAATCATTTCAAACACGTCAGCTTTCAAAGAAAAAGAGTAGACTGTTTCATAAGCTTAAAGCATTTGTAGAAATTAATCAAAATTTTCTAAAAGTCTAACCATAGCAAATCTGCAATAAACCGACTTCAATCTCGAATAATTCATCTAGGTAAACAAAAATTACTGATATTACATTACTTACGAAAGTGCGTTACTTGCAAGATAATTTCAACTTCCATTGTATTACATTGGAATTTTACTATCAGATCCAGATTTGGTGGTAGTGGATAATATTATACTAATTATATAATAATAACAATAAGTCTATCAATATTTTAGTTCTTGCCTGAGCTTAGGTTCATTTTCTACAAATTTTAAGAAAAGAAAAAAGTTTTTTTAAAAATTGTACACATACATACGTATATTCACGACAAATCCCTTACAGGATAGGCAGAGAGTATCGAATGCCAAACCTCACGATCCTGGCAAATCTGTCTAGCTTCCTCCACATTCATAACCCTTTTCATACAAACGCACTGGTTTCGGAGACTCTTAACACCTCCTTCGAGTAAATTTAAAATTTGTAGAAATAATAAATCAATCTTCTGATTTATAAAATTCCTTTGTCACAATGTTAGTTACCGTACTTCGAAACGGCTTGACCGATTCTCATGAAATTTTGTTAGTGTTAAGGGTGACTCACCTTTTTTTTTATATCATAACAACGTATGCCAGGTCAGCTAGTAGTAACATATACCTGCTCATTTTTTCTAACACAATTACGCTCACACTCCAAAGTAACCAAGATGTTTCAACCACTCTAACATCCTACACACACATTACACGTCAAATATCCCAAAAGATGCCAGCACACAAAATACACAAAGCATCCTAACCCCCTCATCTCACCATACTGACTCACCTGGACCAGAGTATTTGATATAAGCCCGTATTTGGTTCTGATAACCGACTTCGAGTCGAGCTTAAGGAAGCACCTTAACCCATAATAATAATCTCGGAAGTACGCTCTCTTAAATAAAAAAAAATATTTCAAGATCGGTTTAAAAATGTCGTAGAAATCGATTAACATAAAAAATATAGGAGTCGAACATACAAATATTTTCCTTTTTTTTTGTAGTGGGTTAAAAATAGTAGATACAATTTTACACTTTTATTATATGGTTACCAAATTAAATTTTCCTAAATTTCAAATTCGAAAAATCAATTATAAATGCAATGCGGCGTATTGCCTTTTGAACCAATTCTAAAAATAAAGGAGGTTTTAATTCGACAATACGTTTTTTTGTATCTTTGTCAAGCGATTACTCGGCCAATAGTCAACCGATTTTGATGGTTCTTTTTTAGAAAGATAGTTAATGATTTCGAGGTGGTCCCACATTAGTTTTATTACAAAACTTTTAATAGTTATTGAGTTATAGTTAAGATTGCATAAATTTTCAACTGATCTAGATAGTCTTATCATTTATCAAAACGCGACGTGGATAACATAGCTAAAGACAGTTTTTGCAGCTTTTTACTGTTCTAAAATAATTTGCTTTGACGCTTTAGTAGGGGAGCCCAAGAGGGGATTTTTGGACTAACTTAGGCGCGTCAGATTAAGGTATGGGAGATACCCTGTGCCATTGTTGAACACCTCCATTATGTATCAAATCTCGACATAGAGACGCGCATGTTGGGTAGTCTGTCTAATTTTTTTTGGCTTGAAAATATACTCGAGCGTGTCAGATTAAAGTACGGCGGGCTTATTACATGACAATAAGTCTATGTTTGAATTTTCTGATGATTTGAACAAGAGGTACGGGAGTGGGAGGTTCAGAAACTTTCAAAAACCAAGTCATATGTGTTAATTGTCTATTACAGCAATCTGTCTTATTGACATATTTCTGTCATCGGAGACACATTAGGGATATATATTATTAATATTTGAGGAGTTCGGCTATGATCAAGTGACTGAAATTGCTATTTTATCTTCTAGACACTTAACGCACCGTTAAAAAGAAAAACCTTACATGACCTTTTTTACTCTCCACTATTTAATCGACAAAGTGCAATGGGTCCCAATTACGCTGGAGTTACTACACATTTCGCATCGCGGGCTCCCCTACTACTTGCTTTGTTTTTATTAAATTGTATCAAAATCTTGGAAAATGTCGGCATAGTTGTGAATATTTTCCTAAGAGATCTATTTCAGCAAATGTCTTAGAGATAAGCAAAATAAATTTAATATTTTATAAGACTGGCATTACCTAGAACCTGCGCGTCGCATTCACGAGAGGAAGCTCATAATGGTGCATACGTAACATGACCATATTACTTTCGGATACAAGCGGGACGGTTACTCTATTTTTGTATATAATTTTAAAAAAGTAGATTCACACCCGTATCCCCGAAGAGATAGGCAGAGGCACCACCAGGGTACCCCCTACTAGCCAAAGACACTCAGTTCCACAAAGCGATAGATGGCGAGCCTTCCGGCACATAACTAATCCCGAGCAAAATTTATTTTTATTAGAAAATTAAGAAAAACACATTTGCTTTTTGTTGCCCGGGTCGGGGATCGAATCCAGGACCTCATGAAGTCAATTCAAACATCGGACCGCTAGATCACACCGTTAATATACTCGTATTGTACTACTATAAAAACTAGAATAATGTTAAATGCTAGATTTTACTAGTCTTATAAATCAACAACATGAGTTAGTAATGTACAGTAATGTATGGTTACTGTAATAGATTTTACAGGCGTGTCCTAAGTTTTAGATACAGCAAAAATACCTAATATAATATTATACTACTAGCTGTTGCCTGCGGCTTTGTCCGCGTTTTCACAGGAACCCGTTGTGCAATCGCGATTAAAAGTAGCCTGTAAGTTAATCCAGATCACAATCTATCTGTGTTAAAAATTTCAAATAAATCCATTCAGCTATTTGACGTGAAAGAGTAACAAACATCCATACATACTTATTTACAAACTGTTGCATTTATAATATTTTTTTTTATAGAAGAGGAGGCAAACGAGCAAGTGGGTCACCTGATGGAAAGTGATCACCTCCGCCCACGGACATCTGCAACACCAGGAGTATCACAGATGCGTTGCCGACCTTTAAGGAATGAGTACGCTCTTTTCTTGAAGGTTCCTAAGTCATAATCGTTTGGGAATACCACCCTCGGTAACTGATTCCACAAAGGTGTTATACGGGGTAAAAAATGTCTTCGGAATCGCACAGTTGTAGACCGCCACGCATCGAGATAGTGGTCCGAAGGTGGAAATCAGCGGCTGGAATTAAACCAAACAACTCCTCAGAGCATTCCCCATGATAAATGCGGTAGAGAACCCTGAGTGACCCAACATAGCTACGCAACGCTAAAGAATCAAGCTGATTGGTAATTGCCCGGTCATTGACAATTCGAATTGCTTTACGTTGAATGCGGTCAAACGGAAGGAGCTGGTACTGTGGAGCCCCTGCCCAGAGTTGTGAACAGTACTCCATATTAGTAGGATAACCATCTTGTAGGTTCAAACTGGTATTATCATTGTGAGCTCAATTTATTAATTTCACTTGTACTTTCCACAATATATTTTTATTATTATATTTTAGCCAACCGGTTTCGAAATTTAAGCATCATTAGGGCTAAAATATTATAATAAAAACATATTGTGGAAAGTACAAGTGAAATTATTAAATTATATCTAGAATGGAATTCCATTAAGCTCCGAGGATAAGAAGTATAGAAATTATCATTGCGATTATAATATCATCTTAACTTTACTCTAACTTTGGTCTTTGCGTGATGTATTGTATAAAAGGGAGATATTAAGTTTATCATTGAAAAGCGGGACGTTTCCTCGTTAAGGACAGCGAAAATGAAGGCAGGACAATCATCAAATCGGGATGTATATGGTCACATCATTCATACCTAGTTATTTACATCTATGTTTACTTACCCACATCAGCTTTGTCTTTTGTATTCCAGATAATTCGTATTTCAAGTTTCATTTGCAATTTCTAAATTTAGGTTGAGGCTTTATTTTTAATGTTAATGTCTGAATGAGTTTTATTTAATTTATTGTTTTACTTGAACGGATTGCTTATAAGAAATTTCTTTTATTTTTTACTGGACATAAGCTCACCCGTTGGACTTTTTTTAAATTTTAAATTCCTGTTGTAATTTATGTTGTTTGCAATAAATAGTTAATAAATGAATATTACTTTGCTAATGTACAAAGGCGAACGTTGATTCATCAACTTTTTATTAAACATTTTGGTTCAATATTTACATCATTTTAAAGAGTAGGCACATATCTGCTTGTAGTCCCAGTAAAATACGTAGCGCCCGAACAGTTTCATGTATTTTTTAAATGTTTTAATTGTCATGAAACGGAAACTTATACAACGAATCGGAGCAGTTCTTTAGGTTAAAATTTTGTAAGTAACCCATCTCACTTATATTTTTGCTTCAAGTCCGACTAACTTCGTATAACCCGCCCTGTTCTACGTGCATTTTCATCTTAATTTTTCAAATGTTCTTATATTTAGTCAGATGTTCAGGGCCGAAACGAATCCAAAAACCAAATACCATTTTAACTCTTCCGGGCTTATATAAACATGTTCGTATATATACATATAGCGGTAAGGATACTTTATATAATGTGTTAGAAACATTAATTGTCTATGGCTACCTCAACGTGGCAGCACGGCCCTAGCTCCGAGTTGATACTTATAAATATAAGTGATCCATATCGGAGGCGGCCATTACGTGTCGGATCGTGGAGCAGGAAGGGCCTTACAGATCAAATGCTTTGTAGGACTGAGGGCCTAATATTTGTGTAATGTGTAAGCCAGTGTCTAATTAAGTGTGCTAAGGTAAGCCTAAAATGTTGATTTAAATATATGTTTTAGATCATAAATATGTTTCATTTTCTGAGTCTTTAACAAATGTAAGTAAATAAAGGCAAAACACGGAGAAAGAGTCAAATACTTATACAGTATATACATGTATATATAGAGTATATGTGGGATTAACCTGTCCGAAATCACACGGAGCTATGTTGGTTTTTTATGTGATAAAACAGCGCACAAGCACACGGTTCTTCTGATGGTCAGAGACAACCGTGACCTATAAAAACTGTAGATATTATGGTGTATCGATGTCACATAAAATTCATGCCTAACGTGCAGGTTTACACACTAATTTACCCTCTTGACCGGAACACAACATTGCCAAATGTAATCGTGTTTATTTATTTCATTTATTTATATTTATGATATTGGAAGGCAAACAAGCAGACGGATTTCCTGATGGAAAGAAATTCATGCCGCCTAGACACCAAAGGTGGTAATGGTGCGTTGCCAACTTGAGGCCCTGATGTTAGGCCTCGAGCAAAAGTAAGTTTACCGGCTACCTTACCCTCCGAACCAGAACACGTCATAGCGTTATGGCGGCAGAAATAGGTAAGGCGGTGGTACCAATCCGGGCGAGTCGCTGCTAAACTCTACCAACTAGTCAGATGTCACGGTGTTAGTGACGGTAAGCCTGTGCTCGCCTTTTACGAGCTGCCTGGCAGGAAGGCAGATGGTCTATTCTGCAAAGGAGCCCGGACCAACACGGGAAAAAAATATATTTATGATATTGGAAGGCAAACAAGCAGATGGATTTCCTGAAGATAAGAAATTCACGTGGCCTAGCGAAACAAAATGTTGTAATGATGGGATACTAACAAAAGACCTCGTTCGGCCTTAAGCAAAAGTTAACTTACCAGCTACGTTATCCTCCGAACTGGAACCCGTCAACAGCAAGGACTGACGTTATAGCGGCAGGAAAAGGTAAGGTGGTGATACCAATCTGGGCAAATCACTGTGAAACTTAACTATCTAGTCAGATACAACAGTGTTAGTGATGGTAAGCCTATGTTCGACTTTTACAATCTGTCTGTCAGGAAGGCAGATGATCTATTCTGCAAAAAGCCTAGACGAATACGGGAAAGTGTTTTAAGTTTAAACGGTGAAACATCAATAAATCACGAAAAGTATGCTTGTATCTTTTTTTAGGTAAGAAGCACAAAACTCTCCTGATAGTCATTGTCTGTTTGCTTTGTTAATCCGTAAGAGCCAAACATTATCGTGTTCTTTGATCGAAGAAATGTCGTTAAATCAAGAGACGCATGTTTGTATCGTGTATGATTCTTGATAATCTGCTTGCTTTGCAAAACTTAAAGATCTCTTTGCTATCGTCAAAAATCTTGTAAAAGCACGATATCCTATGATTATAACTTATTTTTAATTAATATCCGAATTTAGGTTAATTCTGAAATCAATGATGTGTTAAGCAAACGAAAACACTATAAATATTGCTGTTTGAAAGCAGGTTTTCATAAATCGAACCACAAATATGCTGAATCCGGAAAAAAACTCATAATTTGATTGGTAAATTAAAATGCAAATGATGTTGACAGTAATATAGTTTTCTATATTCCAATGCTGAACGTGTGTGCGTTGCTACGACTCTTCAACCCTGAGAGGAACGACACCAAATAGCGGGGAGCGAATTAATAATAAGACAAAGAGGCTTATATACCCCCCACGAGGTATAGCAAAATCCACCTTATTACTAGCAGATAAGATCATAATTGGAAAATTTGTGGTCTAGTATTTAGTGCAATGACTGGATATGCCTGAGGCAGGCGAGCGTCGTCAGTAAAGCTTTTTGTTTGAGCTGAAGAGCTGACTCTAATAGCTTGCAGCGGATCCGCGCTTAAAAATGGACTTTTAAATATTTTATGACGAAGGAAATGAGAACGGATAAAAAAAGTTGGAAACATGCTTACCTAGTTCGATACTCATTACATGACTGATCCGATATTATGGGACGTGGTTTTGTGATGTTGGATTTTGAAATGGAGAATGTTTTCGAATGAGGATTATTTGTTCCGTTTTACGTAGGATTATGTTTTAGACGCTTCCTTAATCCTTTCAAAACAGTAACTTGAGATGGAAATACAAACATAAGAATTATTATTAGCTTGAACAACATTAAATACGTTTTGTTTCTTAATACCGTTTTCTTGTTTGATATTTAAAAAGTCTCAGTCGCATGTTAGAATATTTGTTTAATTTTATATTGTTGCATAAAAAAATGTTAGGAATACGCTTAATCTAGACATTAACTTTGCGATATGATAATCGTTGATATTGATGATAATGACTTATATTTCCTGTAATTTTATACTATGTTATATATATAAATATATTAATTTGGGAGCAAATAGATTCAACCAAAGACAAAAAAAAGAAAAAAGAATCAAAAATTGCGAATGCAACATATCAACCAAATACATTTAATATTTATGCATATTATTGGTTGTAACTTCCGATTTACCGTAGGTGATGTAAATACGGTATGTATAATTATAATATATATATTTATAAATATATTGGCATATACAGCGAATTAAAATTAAATAGAGATTGGTTGGTAGAGAAGGGTGTGTATTTAAAAAACTCTACCTTTTGAAAACTGTTTAGCGTAAATTTGAAATATATTACAAACATCTGTGATTACCTGAGCCAGAAGCCGCATTTAGGATCTTGACGTCCTTTAATCCAAAGCTATATTTTTTTTCAAAGAGAGATTTGAGTTCTGCAGCGTGGGTGTTGAAAACGTAAGATCTGTAGGGTTACTTTTGAACTTCGATTCATGCAATATGCCAAATTGGAATCGAGTATGTAATTAAAGGTACTTTTGTACACAGTACTGGCGATTTAGTTTATAGAAGAAGAAGAAGAAGAAGACACAATAATTTATAGTACACAATAAATAATTTTATCAGATTCGTTGAATTTATTTCTAACTGAATGTTAATAATCCGCCAGTACCGTGTTCAAAATGACCTAAAATGACATATACGATTCCAATTTCCAATTCGCATGATATCGAAATTCAAGAGTAACCTGTGTATACATCGATACCCAAGAGTACTGCTTATAATCTTTCTTTTCCCGCACGTTCTCTATTTTCTCAAACACGGTACTACAACCGTCTGTCATTTATCTGTGAAGCCATTAGACTATGAAATGCACTTCCTCTTCACATTAGAGATGCACAAACATTGTCGATTTTAAAAGCATTATTAGAAAACCCACTATGGAAGGAGGAACGCTAAATCATTTGTAATCGTCTTACTACGGATTTCTCATTTTTCATATAATTCTAATATGTGCAATTTGGTCTGTACGTATTAAAATACACGTTTAATATATTTTATGCTATTTTCGTAATACATGTTTGGTGTTGTAAACTATTTACCATATTCAATTTTTTATTGTAAAACACCAACTATTAG
This sequence comes from Calephelis virginiensis, assembly GCA_002245475.1. Lineage (NCBI taxonomy): Eukaryota > Metazoa > Arthropoda > Insecta > Lepidoptera > Riodinidae > Calephelis > Calephelis virginiensis. Next base: position 813,349 of record NJDC01000558.1, on the reverse strand, counting down.
CCGCAACTTTTTACACACGTTGAAGTGACTATTTGTGGTTACGGATGCGAAAGAATAATTTTCTGGAAGCTTAGGGTATCCTAAATGATTAGGTAATAAGCCACTATTACAACAAATTTGGTAAAATCTTCCCAAACGTTTTGAGTGAAAATTTACTTTAGGACAAACTGACAAAAAATTTAATAACCTAATTTTGAGTGTTGTATTCTATGTACAATACGTAGACACTGTTTTTAAGAAATATTTATGAACATATTTTGTTTTATTATTGTTATATGTACATAACTAAAACACATAACTTAAATTGTACGTGTATATTACTTAAAAACCACATATCGGATCTTTATAAAATTTGTATGGGACTTTCTCTGAATCATTATATAATACCTACCTTTCAAACAAAGGGCCATCAAAATCTATTCGTATTTGTGGAGTAGTCACCGGAATATACAAACATTAACAAAAACGTACAGATAAATTAAGAATCTCCTTTTTTGATGGTAGTTAAAAATAGTTCGTACCTCTAGTACCCGTGAAGTTCCAGTCAGTGTCATGTGTATGAGCACTCTTCGCCGTGGGAGTTCGCCGGGAGCGGTTTCCAACAGACCGTGCGCGGCTTTCCACCACTAAAACACAAAAGCTCTTGTACATTCAAGTTTGTGACATCCCTGTTTATACTTCGAGAATTGTTAGGGTTGTCCACTATATAATATCTTCAACAAAGACTGGACTTGAACTAATTACATATGGTATACGATGATTTATGCTATCCTATTAATATTATAAATGCGAAAGTTTGTAAGTATGGATGTATGGATGTTTGTTACTCTTTCACGCTCGAATGGCTGAACGGATTTGTCTAAAATTTGGAAGACAGATAAATTGTGACCTGGATTAACATATAGGCTATTTTTAATCCCGATCGCACACCGAGTTTCTGTGAAAACGCGGGCGAAGCCGCAGGTAGCAGCTAGTATTCTTATAATCAACGAACCGTCAGCCGTAATTAACCATGGATATAACCAGTAATGAGGCATTTCTAATAATTCAACAAGCATTTTGAATTAATATGTGTTCAAGTAAAACGAGCCAATATGGCTCGAACTGTCAAAAAAATATCAGAAGTAGAGCCAAACTTTTAACTCTACATGCTCTACAAAAAACATACGGCTTGACTCTTTCGCTTCTGTTACATGGGTGTTGAGTAAAAAAAATATTCATTATTCTTTTCTTCCATGTCATCGTGTCATGTTGTAGCGCGAAACGGCAGACATATCACATACTAGCAGTTTCACGCAGCTTCGCCTGCGTAACTTTTCTTCTACTGTACCGATTTTGATGAAACAAAGCCTATGTACTACGAGATAATGTAGCACTCTAAAGATGAAAGAAATTTTGAAATCGGTCTAGTAGTTTCGGAGCCTATTTATTTCAAACAAACAAAAAATCAAACATTTCCTCTTTATAACATTAATATAGATTAGTTTTGGTATTTCTAAGAAACATTGCCAGAATGGATGTAAGTGTTTTAGTAGGTGCTTTTAGTTGGAACAAGTGAATAAATATTGTAAATTTTAGTGGCGCTTTTAACAAAGGTGCAGGTAACGCCACGGATATAAAAAAGACTGCGTCCACGAAAAAGTGTGAATAGAGTGGAAACCTACTTCTAGTAAGTCAGGGCGCTAGTCTTACTATGCATAACAATTTGTGGGATAGATTTTAATGTGCTGTATTAAAAGTTAACTCAGGGTTCTGTACCCGACCTAAAAAAATCCCCTAAAAAAGGGGGGATTAGAGTTACAATAAAAATCTGCTCTTCGCTGACAAAGTCTCGTGTAATGCTAGTATTAAATTTTTTTATGTTATTGGAAGGCAAACAAACAGACGGATTTCCAGATAGTAAGAAATTCACGCCACATAGAGATACCAAAGGCGTTAATGGGGCAGTGCCAGTCGGCCTCAAGCAAAAGTAAGTTTACCGGCTACCTTGCCATTCGAATTGGAACACGTCAACGGCAAGCACTGATGTTACGGCAGCGGGAATAGGTTAATGATGGCAAGCCTATGCTTGTCTTTTACTAGCTGCCTGGCAACTTTAACGCAACTTTTCAATTCCTTTAGGGAATTCGTGTAGATTTAACATTAACTAAATTTAGTTCAGATTTTTGAAAATGGAAAACCTTAATGCACTAAAATCGAACGAACAAGCACACAGATCGCCTATAATATTAAAAGGCAACTCAATTTTATCTCTAAATGTTGTAAAATGATTTACATGTTCGGAGTTTATTGGAGTTTACTCCTTAAGAAACGATTTGAGTTATAAGGACCGGTACGGAAATTTTATGAGGAGTAAAATCAAGTGTAACACGAAAAGTTGAGGTGTTACGTAGAAAGAGTCAAACATATGTAAGTCGTACCGCTTCAGTCCTTCAGTATTTGTTCTCCTTCAGGACTGACGATCTCGCCCGAACAAAAGTCGAGTCGCCCCGAGCGGGTCGTCATTCGGCTCCGCCACAGTCGAGTTACATATGATATTGACATTAGTCGAATAATTTAAAACGCAGTCGACTTGTTATCTATATTATTTTGTAACATACTTTATGTAACACGCTTTATTGAAGTAATATAAATAATCCGAATAATTACAGATATATGTTTGTTTCTCTTATCATTTTAGCAGATGCGTTCATTTTCCCTTTTTTTCTATTCGATGTATATCATAATTATCGTTCGTAAGGAGTAAACTCCAATCGTGCGTCGTAGCATACACACACACACACACACACACACACACACACACACACACACACACACTTTTTTTTTCGTAAGCCCTATTCAAGAAGGTTCTGCTTATCAACAGACTAACCTTAAGCCAGTATCCTAGAACAATAATGCATAGGATAGACCTAGATTTCTTTCGGTAGCTACATAAAAAATAGAAATGCTTTTACCTCGATTGTTCAAATTATAAAACCCAACATTTTAAAAGAATCACCTCTGTGGTCTAGCGGTCGAGATGTTGGGCTTGATTTCATGAGGACCGGGATACTATTCCCGGGTCGGGCAACAAAACAGAAATGTGTTTTTTTCAAATTTCCGCTAAAAAAAAGGTTGCTCGGGATTGGATATGTGCCTGACGATAGGCTTGCCATCTATCACATTGTGAGACTAAGTGTCTTCGGATAGTAGTGGGTGCCCTGGTTGTGCTTCTGCTTACCTCTTCGGGGATATGGGCGTGAAGATACATTTTTTAATTAAAACACTTTCGGCTTAAAAGTAGGTTCAGGTTAAGAGTAGGTACTATTATTATATACTATTTAACTTACCACTAATATTAAATTCATATAATCCATACGCTTGGTCTCGCGTATTACTTGCGAAACATTGATATATACCCTGATCACTTGGTTGTGTATTTTTGATATGTATCCTGAGTCCATCTTGTGACATCTTGAGCCTCTCAGTATCTTTCACAAGCTTCCCATCATGTATCCAATAAATAACTTCTATAGGGTGACCAAAAATCTTGCATTCAAAGTTTACATTGATACTAAACTTTGTCCGTGTTATTTCTGATTTGATTCGGACGGAAATTGGTTCTGCAAAGAAACTTCCGGTTAATATTTCTGTTTTCTCTACGGATATGAATACAGAAGTTAGGTTTGCAAATTTATTTAGTATACAGTTGGATCCAACGCTAGTTTATACTTGCGATGTTTCATAATTGCTTTAAGAAATGAATTTGTGAATATTGTTTTGCAGTAAAATATTTACCCGATAAATCATGTACTACGCTGAGACATAAATATCAGTAAATTAGCAATAGTTTACAAAACGAAACATAAGCAAAATTCCAAATCCGCTGATAAAGTAAAAAATAAAACTAGATTAAAACAATGAGATATAAATTTGGTTAATAAATGGTAACTCCTTCATCGGTGTTGCAAATTTGTCAAAAACTTGATAAATTTGCAATCAAAGGATTGTAGATTTACAATAACAGATCACTATTTCCTGATACCTTTTAGTAAATTTACAATAAACACTCAATTTTATTACAAAACGATTTATAATTTTTTTTTGAAAAAATTTTTCAATTTTTTATTTTTTTTTACTTTCATTCTTCAAGTAGTAAGTACTCAAGAAATGTCCAAATTACAAATCGTAAGATATTAGAAGCTTTTCGGCTTAAGAGTAAAACCCATGTTGTTTATTAGTCAAATACTAACATTATGATATAACTTTTAAGCGTGATCGCTATGTCACTCCTGAGCTTCCTTACTGTCTTCATAGTAAGGAAGTTAAAAGGTGACGAATATTAAAAATTGAAATAAAATAGACAGTGACTAGTAAACGAAGAAACGATAGGCTACTTTTTTAAACAACATATAAATGGTATTTTTAATATGACGTGTACATAATCTAGTATTTAATAAAACAAAACATTTATGTTCTTACAATCTTCATAATTAATATAATTTTATGTAATTAACATAATAATAAACAAAAATAAAGCTTGTTTAAAATTTACTATCCGCTGTAAACTTCTACCGTCTCCAAACCTAGTCAAAAAACTGACAACCAAGATGAAATTTTATCTAGTCTATATTTATTTGATTATAACATAAAGTATACCAGTTACAATGATGTTGAAGTGGGCAGCTTCCCCCCCTGCAGTGTTGTTCAGCCAGCATATAAATCTGGCGGAGTCGTCGCGCTGAAGCCTTTGTATAGTGAGGAGCCCGCCGAGTATTCTCGCTCGAGGCCATAATGATGTTTTCTCTATTGATATTAATTGTTCGTGGTGTTCTCGAAACCATCTAAAAAGAAAATAGTGTTGCTAGAGAATTTTTAAAAAATCCTTTAAGGGTAAATGTATTTTGTACTCCCTAAAGTTGCGAGTTGCTTAGCGTACATTTTCATCTCCCCATTGTAAAACTGTGGGGGTTGAATTTTTTTGAAAAAAAAACGCAGCATATATTTCAATTCCGGTTACTTTAAAATATCTTAATATCCCTGGAAAAGGCGTACGAATTGAATCTAACCCCAAATTTGTGTCATAGGTCAACGATTTTATTACATACAAATACGTAAAAACCAGAATATTTTTTTTTTATTACATACAAATACGTAAAAACCAGAATAAATTTAACAAACACTTAGAACCTAAAATGCAAATATATAAATGTACATCACACAAATGCCTGTCCCCGTCAGAAATGGAATCCAAGCCCCGAGGTTAGTCAATGGAGTTAGACTTAGCACCAATATTAATAATCAATCCTAATCCAAAACTTGCTGTCCAAGATTGATATTTTGATCCATTTTTATGTTATCGCTTGCCAATAACATATCCGTGGACAGGATAAATATGGCAATTAGGTATAGGATAGATCGGCGGGTACGCAGCTATCTAGATTGCTCGAAATCCATTTTTAGAGATACATTATTAACATTGCCGTCGTACACGTGGGACTAAAACATATATTTGGCTGATTGCGGGTAGCTTGGTTGTACCTCCTCGAATATATGGGATATATCTCTATCGTAGTTATTGTATCAACTTATTATATTTTCATTAAACTGTTACTGGAAATCACAGAAATAATATATTCAAAACATTATGGTAACCCTTTGAACCGAATTTGTTGAAGTTTTTTAAAATGATGATAGTTGGATGATGACAGAAGATACTTCATGCTCTGGTTTCCATTATTACAATTTCTGACAAAAAGCATTGTTTTAAGATAGCTTCAAAAGGAGGAGGTAGTCTCTAGTCTATATTTTACGCAATTACTCGGTCAGTGATGAACAGATTTTGATGTATTTTTTTCAAAAGGTAGAGTATAATTTGGGCGACAATCGATAAATTTTGTTTTGCTTTATTAATCAATCTACATATTAATATTGTTTAAGGGCCAAAACACATAACCGCTTTGCTGCGCCGCGGTTCTAATATCGTCGGTTAGCGTTGCGGCGTCATAGACGTGTCTAAGACATGGACCATAGCGAGAAAGTTATTGCTTATTTGTTATTAAAAAGATTTTTCTTTTAAATAAATAAATAATAACAGTCCTAGCAGCGCGGCGCCGCAACGCGGTTATGTGTTTTGGCCCAATATGTTCATAACTTAAAATCCACAAGACGGATATTGATAAAATGTATAAAGATAATCTCAGAGCCATTGCCTGCCTTACGAAAAGATAATAGACATTAGATATTTTGCAGGTGCTAACTCAGTTCAGTATTCACTAGACTAACAATATTATACAAATTGAATTAAATTTAGCTGATTAAACTATAAATAAACCTTTATACATGTACATCATCCTCGTTCCGACGTCGAGTAAAAAGTTGACACACTTTTTTGCATGACTAGACCGTACTTTTCGTTAATCCCCGAGAGTACTGTATAAAAGGTTTAAGAGAAAGGATCTATATGTTTTATCTGCAGGATGGAAGAATGTTACAAGTTTTGTCCGAAGGTCAAATGTTTGATAAGATAGTCTTGAAAATTTTACAAAAAAATCTGTACATTTTTATAAGATGAAATGCTAGCCCAAGCCCAAGCCTAAGCTAAGGGCTTCGTGAGCGGATTTTATGAGCGGTTGCTTAAGGACATCTGTAATATAAACAAAATTGAACATATACCTAATAATTTATAAAATGTATGTTTGTGTGAGGAAACTAGGCGTACTGTTCTTTCTACTTGGCGTGAAGATATGTATATAAGTATTAAAATGTATATGTAAAATTAAAAATGTAAAAAAACATATCCCATTAAAGATGAAGATATACTAGCTGCTAACTGAGATCCCATTTCCACCACAATTTTAGAAGTATTTTAAAATCGCCTCTATGGTCTAGCGGATCAGTTGTTGGACTTGACTGCATGAGGTCCCGGGTTCGAATACCACGTTGGGCTACAAAAAAAATTAGGAATTCCCAATTTTCTAATAAAAAAATGTTGCTCGGGTTTGGAAATGTGCCCGCTTGGCGATAGGTTTGCCACCTATCACATTGTAGGACTTAGTGTCTTCGGCTAGTCGTGGGTGCCCTGGTTGTGCCTCTGCCTACCGCTTCGGGGATATGGGCGTGGAGATGCTTTTAGTTTAAAATTAATAAATTAATATGTAAAAGTATAAAACACATATTCAAATACTTTAATTTAACAGGGGACTTGCCATGAGCTCGTTAATAAATTTTATTTCAATAGTAAGCTAAAACTGACATTGAAGAAAGATGAGCAGATATATTATGCTATTGAGTAGTTTTACATAGGCATATAGCTATATGGAAGTAATACTGCTGTAAGTCCAATCCGAATGTATGTTATACAGAAACTTGTGTACAGAACAGTTAAATAAAAAAAATAATAATAAACCCGAACAAAACCTATTCGTAATTAAATATACCTAGGAACTATCTTAATCAAATCAGCTTTTAAACGAAAAATCGGGTCAAAAGTTAAGGAGTTATGATGCCACAGACCGATACGTCAAATTTATATATATCCTCTTTTTCTGTCGAGGGTTAAAAAAAGAAAATTTAGTTTTACTAGTTGTGCGAAACCATAATTTGTTTGCATTAGTATATCCAATCAACATCAGTACTTCTGTGTGTACGTCATGACCGTCTGTTGGACGAGACGCGCCTAACTACCGACAAAGCACTTTGTTACATTGTTTTTATTTTTTACTAGCTGCCCGCCCTCGCTTTGCTTCGGTTATTCAAGAATAAAAATCGAGTTTTGGCGCCATCGAGAGAAAAGATGGTCGAAGTTTTTTCATAATTATTGAATTTCGTTTTGGTATTGAGTGAAATTAGTCAATTTTGGTGGCATTTTGTACAATTTTGTTCAGTGAAAGTGCACAAATGAAATAATCATGAATAAATTAGTGTATCGTGTATTTCCTCGTTGCCGCCAAATCTCATTACATGAGCTTGAGTAAATAGGCCACCGCTTTACCCAAGAGCCTGACATGACTTCCTGACGACGTATGACTGATGACTAATTAAAATTAATTGAAATTGATATAAAATTTGATGCAAATTTCTACTTGACTAATGGCTAAATACTAACGTGAAGGCCAAAACCTAAAGAAAGAAAGAAGAAGAATAAAAACCCTACTTAATACGAGGATTATAAATGCGAAAGTTTGTGAGTATGTCTAGATGTCAGGATGTCAGTATGGATGTTTGTTACTCTTTCACGCAAAAACTACTGAACCGATTACGTTGAAATTTTGTATGTAGGTAGCTGAAGACAAAGAATAACATATAGGCTACTTTTTATACCGAAATTTCCGCGGGATTGGGACTTACACGGGTAAAGCCGCGGGGCGCAGCAAGCGCGCATGTCTTTGCTACGCTTCAACGATATTTAATTTTGCGCCCGGAGATTTAACTTTTTGATAACTCATTAATTTTTAATTCATTAGTTGTTAATATTTTTCTTATAGTGTAAAAGGCAATTTTGATCTAAATTACAGGCATAACGTATCTAACAGATTTATTTGGTTAAGGGTTAATACTGTATTGTTAAAAATATGTTCTAGAGTAACCCTTCATTTTACTGTTTTAAGTAAACACAAAAAACGGTTATTGTGGGTTATTCTTTAAAGATAGACATATATGTCTATATATAAAATAAAAATATATATATAAAAAAAAATCTAAAAAAAAGTACATACATACATACATATCTTCACGCCAAGTCCCTTACGGGGTAGGCAGAGAGTATCGAGTGCCAGACCTCACGATCCTGACAAACCTGTCTTGCTTCCTTCACATTCATAACCCTTTTCATACAAACACGCCGGTTTCGGAGACTCTTGACACCACCCTCGGATAATATCCGATTGATCTGATCGTGAAATGTCAGCCTTGGTCTCCCCGGGTACCTACATCCATCCACATTCGCATTGTATATCTGCTTTGTCAATCTTTCATCTGTCATTCTTTCCACATGACCGAACCAGCGGAGCATGCCCTTTCGCATTTTAACACCAACACTTTCTTTCAATCCCACTCTTTCTCGGATCTCACTGTTACGAATGCGGTCAGCGAGCGTTACACCACAGATTTTCCGTAGTGCTCTCATTTCGACCGCATTTATCCTACTTTCATGCTCTTTCTGACATACCCAACTCTCGCTTCCATACAGTAACGTTGGAATAAGCACAGAATTATGCAAAGCGAGTCTAGCTTTTTGACTTAAAACCTCGCTTTGGAACAGCTTACCCAACGCTCCATTCACACTATTCCCTGCACTCACTCTCCTCTCTACATCCGCGGTGTACCTTCCATCCCTGCTAAAAGCACAACCAAGATATACAATTTCATTCACTTGTTCCAGCACTACATCATCAACCAAAACTCTTACATCCGTTCTGACTACGTTTTTAGATCTATCGAAGAGGAAAAATCCCACCATACATTGTTTTGTTAAAACTCAAAAGGTTTTGAATTGTTCTATCTATTGTTGAAAACCGAATGAAAAACCGTTCTGTACGTAAATGTATGTAAATCGCGAACAGACAGACAGACACGGCGGGGGAACTTGTTTTATAATATGTATTGATGGAAAGCAAACAAGTGGACGGATTTCCTAATGGTGAGAAATTCACGCCGCCTAGAGACAACAAAGGTGGTAATGGTGCGTTGCCAACCTAAGGCCGGGATGTTAGACCTCGAGCAAATATAAGTTTACCGGCTACCTAACTCTCTAAATCGGAACACGTCATAACGTTATGGCGGCAGGAATAGGTAAGGCGATGGTACCAATTCGGGTGAGTCGCTGCGAAACTCTACCACCTAGTCAGATGTCACGGTGTTAGTGACGGTAAGCCTATGCTCGCCTTTTACGAGCTGCCTGGCAGGAAGGCAGATGGTCTATTCTGCAAAGGAGCCCGGACCAACACGGGAAAAAATTGTTGACAGTGACAAGCATTTGTGTGATGAACATGTAAATATCTGCATATCTCGGTCTGAGTCTGGTTTGAGGTCTGGGTGTTTATTAATCTTATTCTGTTATCTATTTAAGTATTCTATGTATTTGTATCGTTAACTAATGCACTTAAGAAGGAGCATATAATTTTCTTAATTTGGGATTTGATTGAATTTGTGAAACTTGAGTAAGTTTATTTATTTTATTAATAACATTATTGTCATGACGCTTACAATTTTCTTTTTTTGGATTAAGTCATGCTCGAATATTATCTGCGAGTGGTGTCAAGAGTCTCCTATACCGGCGTGTTTGTATGAAAAGAGTAATGAATGTGGAGGAAGCCAGGCAGGGTTGCCAGGATCGTGAGACTTGGCACTCGATACTCTCTGCCTACTCCGTAAGGGACTGAGCGTGATGATATGTATACATATATGTATGTATTAATAACACTATTGTCATGATCCTTACAATTATTTGCTTTCTTTTGGGTTGGATTATTTCGCAGTTTTTAACTTCAAAGCAGAAATAACTTTCTGTACCTACAGAAAGTTATTTTTCATCAATTTATTAACTTTTGTAAGCGTAAGTATGATGAAAGATGAACGATACTAGAAATTGTAAAAAAGCCACAGACTTAAGACTAATATCAAGTCATCGAATCGATATTATCAGACAAAACTGAAAACTTTCAGATAACATTTGATTCACTTAGATGCTTAAACTCTGATACGGGTATTAAAATAATAAGATGAAAGGAACCAATCCCTATTAAATCCTTTGAAGATATTTCCAAGATTGTTGATTTAATGAAGAAAGTTATAGAAGTGGTAAATTCTGAGCAAAGCCTTATTGGGTCAGCCAGAGACAAAATAAACAGGAGTATCCTAGGTATCCATTCGCAAGCCAATTACGCTACAAATTGAATTGCAAACAAGCATTGCACTGAGTTTTGAAATACGAGTAATTTAAGTCAAAAGGATTTATTAAAATTCATGACTCAATTGAGTGATAGTTATTGTTCAAAAGCTAGTTGTTAAAAAATATATAGATTAAGTATTTAGGCCTAGTTTTGACCATGCAGAAACATTTCACTTCTGTTCAAGGTTTACTGCCTCTGCTCCAAATTGACTTATTTTCATAAAATACGATGAATTCCAAGCATCAAACGTACTAATTTTAATAGTCTTTAATAGTACTAATTTTAATAGATAATAAACTATATTAATTTTTTCCATAATGCATAGATGTTCAGGCACATGTTACAACATATAGACCCGTAGAGAAAGATTTCAAACAATTTCAAAATAAAAATGAAGACTAATTAATAATAATTTCCTGTGGCTGTTTTTAATTAATTTAAGATATTAAAATAGATAAATAAAAATGTTATACGCCGATACCATTTATCATGCTAGGTAATTGAAACCTACTTCAATAAAGTACCAATGATCAGATATTTTAAACATTTCATGCTGTACACATTTAAATTACTAAGGTTTAGAATTACATATTTTAATGTGTTATTTTTATGTTTAACCAAATTATTATAACATTTTAATTAATCTTTTGTATTCCACCACAAGCCAAACATGTCTAAATAATATGCTCTTATTTTAATTTTTAAACTTTTAGAATATGAAGAAAATACTTGAATGCAAACGCCATGCCACATTATTCTGTGTGAAATTCCACTGAATGAGTCGTGGCTCGAAATCTTCAATGTTCCTTGAGTTAGCAGATAATAGTTATGAAAAAGTTGAAGTGCACCGAGATATTTGCATTTTAAAAGACTCGGTGGGATGTGGAAGTTATGGAGCATGCAGCTTGACTCCCGTATTTCCAAATGTTGAGCAAACATAAAACTTACCTATCAGATGCACAGACTATCAAAGAATACTTTATTGAAGTTTATATCTTGGAGAGGGAGAGGAGAGTTTATATCTTACGAATGTATTCTTTTATTTTAAGCAGGTCGTATTAAGTAAGTTTTATATTTGTGTATTAGCAGACACTATATTACTAGTTAATCTTGAAATTAAGTCTTTATACTTGAAAGAATATCTGCACAACTATAAGAAAAAACAATGAGGTCCAATAGCTGCTTTATCTTTTTAGGCAAACATCTAAAAATAGTTTTGACCTTAAAAACTAATATAAATATTATGAATGTGAATATGAATATGAATGTGAATGTGAATATGGATATGAATGTCAATGTGAATATGAATGTGAATGTGAATATGACTTTACATTCATATAATCACAAATACAAATAGCTTGCAGTGGATCACTAAGTTTAAACAAAAGATAAGCTAGCGCCTTGGACTAGTTAAGAAACTAAATAATCCTTCTACATTAAATTAATTATAATAATGTAGTGTTGTATTAAAACTTTGGAATAGTGCTTCCCCGGGGTCCCAACTTAATTAATAGACTAACTAACAGGAAGTTTTATTACACCGCGTCAGATATTAAGATCTCTTGTGAAAATATTAATCTCAGCTAAACGTAATTATTTTTAAAAATTTAATTTAAATGTTTATTGTAGTTTTAGGAAACTTTTCTAGTGGGTGTTTTGATTTTAATCTAACTTCATTACCTCGGCGGTAGTAGGGTTGTCAAAGAGGTAAAATAAGACGATTAGGACGACGGATTTTTAATACCTCATATGTCGTTTAATACGAGTAGCTTAAAACCCTCTCATTAGTTTCAAGCCGTTGTAGATAGATTAATTAGTTATGAAGTTACTTTTTTGTGATATAACTGGTTTAACGGACAAATAAAAAATCTTTGAAATAGTGACAAAATGGTTTTAGCGTTCACAATAAATTAGTACCTACCACATATTCTATCATATTTGGGTGCAATATTATATATTATTATTTATATTGTTTTGTAAAGCTATTTTTATATTTCTTTAAATGTTGTTTATCAATCTGGTAAAATATTATTAAAGTAAGTAGCAATATTGATTAATTTATTTAAAATTATAATATTTTTCTAGGTGATAGAGCTTTGCAGCGACTCGCCCGGATTGGTACCACCGCCTTACCTGTTCCTACCATCATAACGTCAATGCTTGTTGTCGACGTATTCCGGTTCGAAGGATAAATCAGCCGGTAAATTACTTTTGCTCGAGGTCTAACGTCTCGGCCACAGGTCTCTAGGAATTTCTTACCATCAGGAAATTCGTCTGCTTGTTTGCCTTCCAATATCATAAAAAAAAATACAATGAATGTTTGATTTTACTGAAAACTACTTTAAGTCACCTCTGTGGTCTAACGTTTCGGTCTTCATGAGGTACTGGGTGCGATTCCCAGGTTGGCCAACAAAAAAGTTTTTTTTTTCAATTGTCTGATATAAATATCTTAGTCCGGGATTGGATATGTGCCTGGTTGGCGATAGGTTTGTCACCTATAAAATTGTGAAACTTGTATCTTCGATAAGTATTCATACCCTTGTTGTACGAGTATATCTGAGTACCTGTTCGGGAATATAGATTTAAACATATCTGTTAAAACTATTTTTTCTACTGAGTCTTTCAAGATCGAAAGTTAGAAAAGTTCGTTTGAAAACTTCGGACATGATTTATATATATTTATGACATTGAAAGGCAAACAAGTGGACGGATATCCTAATGGTAAGAAATTCACGCCTAAGGCGTACCAATCTGGACGAGTCGCTGCAAAATTCCACAACCTAGTCAGATGTCACGTTGTTAGTGACGTTAAGGCTATGCTCGCCCTTTACGAGCTGCCTGGCAAGAAGGCAGATGTTCTATTCTGCAAAGGAGCCCGGATCAACACGTGGAACATGAGATTTACCTTACATACTTAATTATACTAGTGGTCGCCCATTAGTCGAAATTCGACCATAATAAATTTTAATATCTTGTTGATAAGAACGCCGTCCTCATTTCTCAAGACCAACTACTTTGTTTCCAAACTTTTTAGTGCGCCATCTGTGATCTTTTATCTTTATCATCAATATATTTTTTGTGTGTGTCAAATGAATGGAAGCGTGGGTAACGTTTTATTTATTGATTTAATGTACTTTAATAGCATTATTATTGAAAAATAATAGCGTTCTGCACTTTTCCTACACAAACAACTGCAAAGCTTTCTATGACGTCAATGAATACTTTAATTGTAAACGGGATTCGTAATTATTGATAATTAAGTATTAAATTAATGTTTTATAATGTTAATTTTTTGTTTATTATAATATTTATTATAATGTTTATTACAATGTTTATTATTTGTCTATGTGAATTTGTATTAAAATTGTAATGATTACGACATCAACATAATTTAGGTTTAATTGAATAATTTAATTATATATTTAATTTAATTGACATCAATATAATTTAGATTTAATTGAAATTTGACAAGATGTAATAGTATTTAATTTAAATGGGTGTTTTTTACTTTATTTATGTATAATAATATAAATAAGAGCAGGCTAGTTGGAGTATTACTAGTTCTGCATTGAATCTGCAATGTCTGCGTACGTAGGTGAGATAGTGAAACTGATTGCTGCAAAATTTAAATTGTATTCCTTAAAATGTATGTACTTTTACCTAAATAATATTTGTACGCCACTAGGCAAGAAGTAGTCGTTGTTTTGTAATGTAATCTTTAAGACCTATGACTGTACCTACTTCTACAAATAAATGAATTGAATTGAATAAACTACAAGTGCGTCAAATTTTATGCTCCTGCGTCCGCACAATTTCCGTAAAAAAGGGTCCAAAGTTTTGGCATCACGTTTTAATATTTAATTTGTATTTGTAATATAATCAATTAAATATATCATTTAAAAATTCAATTACAGAGTAAAATATTTACACAAAAGTCAATGATGTATCTTAATTTAAAATTTATTTAACTTGAAAGTTTTGTAAATTTCAGAAAATATAAATATTATAATTGATCCTGTTTTGAAGAAGTATCTCTTAAGCGTAGTATGATTTAAAATTTGCGAGGGTTCTGACAGCAGCAATAAGTAAGGCGGTGTTATATCGCATCCAATATTAACTGGCGTGTTCCAATATGAACGTTAACAATAGTGGTAACAAACCAAACAATAATAGATATATAATAATACTGATAGATAGATAATAATCTTTTTGATACTTAAGAATATTCAAAGAATAATTAAAAAATATAGCAATTAGTTATTTTGTACAGGTATCATCAATTAAAATAAGATAATAAATTAAGAATTATTTGTCGGTAATAGCTTGTTGAATACATTCAGAAGTAGTAGAAGGATATTTCAACCAAAGATGATACATATCGAAGGACCAATTTTCACTGAATTCTGAATTTTTTTTCTTACATTTTTAAACGCGGCACGTGTTTTTCAACAAGCTGCCACATTTCATTCTACTAGCTGTTGCTCTGGGCGTTTCGTGCGTGATTATCGGTCCCACAAAAACACTTTTTCGTGATAAAAACTATCCTATATGTTAATCCAAGTTACCCTCTATGTGTGTGCCAAATTCCATGAAAATCGGTTAAGAAGTAACAAACAAACAAACATTCAATTTCGCATTTATATACTAGTAGGATGCTATTGCTACTGACGATCTTAAGTGGAAACACACCAGTTGATATTGAATGCAATATACCAATTTGTATCCGTATCCGTATAGACCTGCTCTATCAGCTCATTATGACTGACTGCACTGAACAAAAAATCTAGTAACCAAAACTATCAAATTAATTTTTCAAACAATTTTTTTTAATAGATAAAATGATTGAAGTGGACAGTTTATATGTATATTTCATAACCGTGCGAAGCCAGGGCGGGCCGCTAGTGTCAAAATTAAGGGCAAACAATAATAAAACGCAAATAACATTAAAATAAAAGAACGTTTTCAAAAATACACAACCCTGTAAATAAACCTGCACAAGCGAAATGGAAACTTTTCAAGGCTCAATAAATACCAGCTATTGCTCACAGCCGCATGTCTTAAATGGATCATGAATTTTGCTTATTTCTAGTTCACTGGCATACGCTCGGTTTGTGTATGGCAGTAGTTGCATGAGTCGGATTTGTTTGTTCGAAAGAAACAACCATTTAGTTAAAGTTGCCAGTCGTTTTGCTGCAAGCTTAGACGCGATTTACTACGTTTTAAACAACAATTTTCGCTTTGAAAAGGATTTTGTATTTATGATGTTATCAGTTTGTGATCGACTTCGAAAAGGAGGTTACCAATTCGACTACACGTTTTGTTTGTATATTATTACTCGGCCAATAAGGACCAGTTTGACCATTTTAATGTTTCTTTTTACAATTTTTATCACAAACAAACCATTAATCCAGCGCTGGGGTAGGTATCATTTTATCGTCTCGCTTAGCCTCAGGCCTGAAAGAGTATGGTTTGATTGATCCGAGACTGCTCTGGGTCCGTATTAAACTAGGAGTCACGCGAGTTTTTGTGGTAGCAACCTATGCTCCGGTCAACGTAGTGGTCCGTGTTAAGAGTTGGGCCTCTGAAGGCTTTCGTGTCCATTAAACACTTCCGGAGGCGACTATCAACCAAAATCAAATCTATCATACTCACACACACACATACACACATATCTTCACGCCAAGTCCCTTACGAGGTAGGCAGAGAGTATCGAGTGCCAGACCTCACGATCCTGACAAACCTGTCTTGCTTCCTTCACATTCATAACCCTTTTCATACAAACACGCCGGTTTCGGAGACTCTTGACACCACCCTCGGATAATATCCGATTGATCTGATCGTGAAATGTCAGCCTTGGTCTCCCCGGGTACCTACATCCATCCACATTCGCATTGTATATCTGCTTTGTCAATCTTTCATCTGTCATTCTTTCCACATGACCGAACCAGCGGAGCATGCCCTTTCGCATTTTAACACCAACACTTTCTTTCAATCATTCTTGTCGGTTGTTGACTAAAATGATAAAGGAGTATATGTATCTCTGCACTTTAAGTTACCTTTCGTGATTATAAAAATGGAGTTTTTTTGCCTATTTACCGTAAACTTTAAACAAAATCTATGCGTTCAATCAAGCATCTATTTGCTATAAAATACTAAACAACCAGGTAGTTAATTATTTTGATGGTAAGAGATAGTCACCATAGAATACGTTGCCATCTTATGGACAGGATTCCAAGCCACGTATCTAGTTCCCTCTAACCTCCAGGCTTCTTAGGTATAGGAAAGAAAATACCAACTTACCTATAAGTGGGTACGGGCCAGGCGTGTGCAGCGCAGGGTAACCGCACATCCTGGCCCACCTGGATCCTGCGAGTACGCGGCTCCACAGCTATCCGTGGCCGCACGGCGCCTTTCGGCTCTGTCACTATCACGTGACCTGTGGTGAAAAAGTTCTTGCTCTCAATTTAAAGTAAAATCGTCTCTGTCGTCTCAAGCACGTGGCGTGGGATTGGGTAGGCACCCGGTTAGCGATAGGTTTGTCACCTATCACATTGTGTAATTGTGTGTGTATTGTAGACTAGTCAGTGTTCGGTTAGTCTGTTCGGGTGCCCAATTTGAAGCTCTGCCTACCTCTTAATGAATACTGGCGCGAAGATGTTCTACACATGTTTAATTTGGTAGGTACTTGCAACTGGGTACAACAACCCAAACAAATAAAACCACTTGACTGCCCTAAACAAAAAAAAAAACTGGTCGGATAAAATGTAAGGTTTAGGCTTATTACAGCGTTACAATTTCGACCATCTTTTTCTCTCGATGGGGCCAAAACTCAATATAAAAGAGTAAATAAAATATAAATACTACGAAAGTCAAAAGCAGGATCCTGTTTCTCGTATAGACGTATTTTCGCACTTAACACATACAAAATGTTTGCATGTGTGTGTGCTGCTATAGGCTGAAATGTAAAAAGAATCCCGTTCCTAGTAGTTTGCTATACCTACGGGGCGTCACTGTCTCGTAGCTGTGTAAGGCTATGGTTGCATTTAATGTATTTGTAGTTACAATTCTTCTCTGTGAGTAAAATTGTTCTGTGATTATCGCGTACCTTTTGACCACAGAACAATATTACTGTATAATGTAATGTAGTTATAATAATGGCTGCTTCGGATTTCAAACATACTTGCAAGTCTGTGTGACCGGTTATGTCAAATTAATAATATGAAAAATCAGCAATTACCTAAATAATTGAATAATGAGCTATTTACTAAAATGTAATGAATATATTATAAATAACAATATTTTAATAACACTTGTATATATTATATATTATTTTTTTGGTAGTGCAGCCTATAGCAGCACACACACACATGCAAACATTTTGTATGTGTTAAGTGCAAAAATACGTCTATTGAGAAACAGGATCCTGGCGATAATATTTGAATAGACCAAAACTCCCGCTATGTTCACGTTTTTTTTTAATTATTTTTTTAGTTAGTAGTTACTTTGTCCCTTTCTGGGACCGGTTAAAGCCATTAGGCCATGCTATTATGTCTTCCGTATGAATAAATTCTTACCCAGTCATTAGTCACTATTAAGAAAGTCATGTCAGTGTCTTGAGTAAAGCGGTGGTCACTTTAGTCAAGCTCACTAAATTACTAATTTTACTCATAATTTACACAAAATTCAATAATTACGAAAAAAAGGTGGCGCCAAAACTCACTTTTTTAAGTTAGTTTGCGTCTTTGTTGGGCCGGCTAAGACCTTTAGGCCGTGCTTCCATGTCTTCCGTATTATTAAATTCTTTTAAACAGTCATCAGTCATTATTTACAATGAAATGTCAGAGTCTTGTCTAAGCGGTGGCCTCGTAACTCAAGCTCATTTAGTGAGATTTGGCAGCTGCGAGGAAATACACGATACACTAATATCTTCATAATTATTTGCGTAATTATTTCACTTGTGCACTTTAAATTGACCTAGTTACCACCGAAATTAACCAATTTTACTTATAATTATTACGAAGTTCATTAATTACGAAAAAATACAAACACCTTCTTTAATAATGGCGCGAAAACTCACTATTTTAAAATTAGTACTCTTATGAAAAGCTAAGACTTTTCACTATAATGCCTAACCTATCGAGGCCATTACAAGTTTTGCTTTATCTATAAATATGTCATCAAAGAGTATATAAATACTACGTGATAAGAGGCGGGACTTTCATAGATACATAGCAAACCCGAATTTGTATAAAGTTTACTTGAAAAAGTATAACCCGTATAATTTGAAAGTAAGTCTAAATGCATTCAGATATAAGGCAACTAGTGTCATATGATTTGGGCGAATAAAAAACTTATTTTTTTATTTTTTGTTATAAAAGTTGCACCAAACTGTATGTCATCACATAGCGCCTGAACGGAAGGACCAATTTAGCAAATAATTATTTTTTCTCGTATTGGTTATTGTCAAGCTAAGGTTCTTATGAAGATAACAACCGGGATTTTTTTTTTGGAAAATGAGGAAAGCAATACCTACTTCATTTTTTCCATAGAAACCGGTAGTAGTCAAGAAATACGAAGTTCGCCTAAGGCATATACGGCAAATATATCTTTTCTAGAAATATAGGAATATATACTTGGAAGAGCTGTGGCGGGGTCGATAGAAAAGATGAACGTATTGTTACGTACACATTGAGTAAAAATAATCAACTTGGTTTAACTTTATGTAATTTTTTTGCAGTCAAAGTGTACCTACAAGTAAAGTATTTAAGTATTTTAACGATGACGCCAAATCTCACTCGATGATCATAATTAAGGATACTGCCGTTTTAGTTAAGACCCTAAAATGACTGATTATGACGCTTCTGAGTTCTGCCTTACATAAAACAATTTAGGACGAATTTGTGAAATTAAGGAATAATTTGGTACAAATTGATTAATTTTAAATGATGGCAAAAGCTGACGGCAAACATAAATATAACCATATATACATAAATAAACATAAATATTTCTAATATTTGAGAAGAACTTACCAAAATGTTGACTAGAAAAAAAGTTGCCAGTAACTCGGTCCCGCACTCGACAACGGAACGCTGTGTGCCGGTCATCCGGACTTACTGCACTTATGTAAAGAGAGCCGTCGTCTAGACGCTCGTATTTAGAACCTGCCAACGAATTATTGTCTTTTATACAGTTTGTTCATAATTAGATAATAATGACGTCACTAATTTAAAATGCTACCAACCAGTACTTTTGAATTTCGATTTCATGCAAAATTGGAATAGGATATGTTATTTTAAGTACACAGTAAATTTTAAGTAAGTAACACAGTATTAACGGATTATTAACATTTAAATCCGATAAAATTATTTATTGTTTATTATTGACAAAATGCCAAGAATTCTCAAGTAATGTATTTACAGAGCACAAAAAAATGTCCCGATTACGATTTCCAATTTGCATAAAATCAAGATTCAAGATTAGCTCTGCAGTTGGGCACAAAATATGGAAACGCAAGTAGAGTCGCAGAAGTATTAACTTTCTGCAATATTAGTGGTCAAAAGCGTATTCCTATTGGGAGCGGAACATAAATTTATTTTTCTTATTGTTTTCAATTTGACACCGAAATATCTATGTGTATAATCTTTTAATGTTTTCATCAAACAATTTAAAGATTACACTTGTACATGTATTATAAAAATATTCATATGATACACACTTTACATTTAAGGAACCAGTCCTATAAGCAACGAACCGTAATCCGTCAATATAACCATTGGTAGTTTTTTTTATGACAATGGAAGGCCAACAAGCAGACGGATTTCCTGATGGTAAGAGATTCCCGCCGCCTAAGGTGGTAATGATGCGTTGCCAACCTGAGGCCGGGATGTTAGGCTTTGAGCAAAAGTAAGTTTACCGGCTACTTTACCCTCTGAACCGGAACACGTCATGACGTTATGGCGGCAGGAAAAGGTAAGGCGGTGGTACCAATCCGGGCGAGTCGCTGCTAAACTCTACCACCTAGTCAGATGTCACGGTGTTAGTGACGGTAAGCCTGTGCCCGCTTTTACGAGCTGCCTGGCAGGAAGGCAGGAAGTTTGTCTAAAAGTAACGAAGCAATGCTCATAGTTAAACAAAATATTTAGAGTTAACAATCTAATGCGGACGCCTGTAATTAGATTTTGTACTATTGAATTCCAAAACCAACAATTCGTAAGCAAAACGACTCGTTTCTATACTATAGAAACCGGGCTTAAACAAGAATTACAGTGTGACCAACTTACCTGTTCAGGAAACAGTGTTGCTAAAGTGACTTTCCGGGTTTTTGATAAGAATTTAACTTACACAGAACATAGCAAAAATAATAACAAAATACTAATTATATAGTTCTAGGAATTTCATTTTCGATGATCACACTGCAGAAACCTATGGCAGAAACTGACAGCGGAATGATGATTAACAAAATAGTTAAGTTCCAATTTTGACTACTGAACAATTAATAAAGCTCTATAATAAAATGTGAAATATGTTATTAAGTAAAGTCTGGGAATAACCCTTATAAGTAAAGCTTGTCTAAAAAACGGGTTGCACTCCGGGAGTGCCGGCAAAAGTGAAAACTTGAATATTAACGATTTGCTTTAATTATCAGTATGAAAGTATTATCATTTATGTAGTAGAATAGAATGATATTCATTTATTGCGCTATCGTACACAAACATGATAACACGAACATTCGCGCAAACGCACTGCGCCATCTTATTCGCGCAAACGCACTGCGCCCTCTTATTCGCGCAAACGGCCTGCACCGACTTACGAATTTTCGTCTTACGAAATTTCAGGTCACATGTCCTGACGCGAGTTTAGAAGTTTTTACCCATTCCAAAAAAAGTGCGCAACGCCGCTAAAGAAGTTTTCACTTAAAAAACACATTTTTTCGTTTAAAATATATTTGAAAATCCCTCCATTTATCCCCGTCACATTCATGCGGTTTGTACACAGTTTGGCACAGATGAAATAGAAATCGTAAGAATTTTGGTAAATAATAAATATTGGCAACCTCTACGGAATATCCTTTTAACGGTTCTTAAGTATCCAGCTGTCACACGATAAGAATATTTGGGCTTAGAATACGTCATTTATTTCGACTGTCACCATGCACAGCATGCGCCCATTAAGTGTCCAATTTTCTCTTTAAATATAGTGTCTTATCTAGGAATCTAAAATGGATAGGTATTGGAGAATAAGAAATGTTACAAAATTGGAAATCTTTGGAAAATCTTTTATTTGCTTTTCATGTATTTAAAACCAAAGTCAAAAACTAAAGTAACCTTCACCGTTAATTAATTCGTCAATTTTTATGTTAATTTGATAGTTCTTTTATCGAGATCATATGGGGCCTGTACGGGCATTAAAACTTCTTGGGCTCGCATCTGCCGAACTTCCTTGACCAATATAATGTTTTTGAGTTTTTTGAATAAGTGTATCCCTCCGATTGTTCTCAAAGTGTGTGCTCCTGAGCTGGCACCGGTTTTAACGCGACTCTTCCGGCACTCCTATTCATCAGACATTGTACCGAATTCATAGAAGACCGCTTTAGTACATCCGATTCTTAAAAAAGGTAACCGCTCGGATCCGTCCAATTACCAGCTCATAGCTATAACTTCCTTGTTTGTTGTTGTACACTTATTATTGGATATACTTACCTAATCATTTTTGGTTTACCTCGTCGACAGGGTAATGAAATTATAGTTTTTTTTATAATTTTACTTGTATCTACAATCAAATATTTTCAATGGCCAAATAATATTGTCTCCATCTAGCGATAGCTCAGGGATAGTGAGCGGAACAGTTTAACAAGATGCACAAAAATCAAATGCGAAAAGACTATTTCTAATGAAATAAAAAAAAAAATAGTTTCGAAAGACGAGAGCCAGTTTTTTTCAATTCATTTTCTGAAATCTTTACGGTGCCAACTTCTACGCAAAGTGAAAGCACCTATTAAATTGGCCAGGTTTGTCACCGTCAACATTTAGGTAACAACGACAAAATTTGTCTAATCTCAAAGGGATATATGTGTATTACGTGCATGCTAGCCATTTTGGTTTCCACTGACCGAGATTAATATTGGGTGTACGTCGATTTGAGCTCGAGGGGACAAGTTCAAGCGGTCGTTTATGACCTCTGAGCTTTGGCTCCACCACAATTCATAGATTGATGAAATGCTTAAATTCACTACTTTTCCTCAATATTCATGTATGTATGAATCAATATAGGTACTCATTTTTGTGTACGAAAATGAATTATGTATCGAAATAAAAAAGCACATACATACATACATATCCTCACGTCAAGTCCCTTGCGGAGCAGGCAGAGAGCATCGAGTAGTAAACCTCAAGACTTTCTTCACATTCATTACCCTTTTCACCCGGGCGATTTCAATGAAGGTAGGTACCTAGGTCTCCTCGGTTACTTCATCCATCTACATTCGCATTGAAAATCTGCTTTGTCAATCTTTCATGTGTCATTCTTTTTACATATCCGAAGCAGCGAAGCATGTTCTTTCTTAATTTAACACCAGCACTTTCTTCTTTCTCACTGTTACGAATGCGGTCAGCGAGTGTAACACCACAGATTTTTCGTAGCGCTCTCGTTCCGACCGCATTTATTCTACTCTCATGCTTTTTCTGACAAACTCAACTCTCACTTCTATACGACAACGTTGGGATAAGCACAAATTTATGGAAAACCGATTCTAGCACATAGACTCAAAACCTCGCTTTGAAATAGCTCACACTGTTTCCTGCACTCACAGTCCTTTCTACATCCGCGGTGTACCTTCCATCCCAAAAAAGTATTAAAAGGACAATAAAGATATACCATTTCATTCACTTGTTCTAGATCTAGCACTACATGATCAACTAAAACTTTTACATCCGCTCCGGCTTCGTCTCTTTCAAACACCATTACTTTGGTTTTCATCGCGTTCACCATATATAACTGTGACCAGTGTTTGTAGCTCAGATGGTGTAGAGCCCAAAAGTCTATTCAGAGTCTATTCAGATTCCAAATTTACGTAAAGTGTTTTTGGTAAATTACTAGAACATACAAAAACTTATTAAATTAATTATTAGTTCTCAAAGGTCTAGAACAAGATATTCGTGAGGACGATTCGGCATATTTGGGACGTATAGCGCCTACTGGCGATCACTGTTTTAAATCTACAACGTTGAACAAACTAAAGATTTAGGTTGTTTGTTTATTCCACTAACTGTGTTAACTAAAAATAAAAAATACACAGAAGCTAGTAAAAATGGATAAAGAATTATAGAGTTTATTACCTAAATGATGAATGTTGGTAGCGTCATCACCGAACCAGTCGGTACTGTCGACACGCTCACTGTAATGCGGTGGGACGAGACACCGCAAAATGGCGGCGTTTCCCGCCATCACATACTCGTCCGAAACGTGGACTTCCCATGGAATATTTAGCACTGAAACAAAATAGCTTATTAATATTATAAAAAAAAATGTTGGTCGGGATTGGAAATGTGCCCGGTTGGCGATAGGCTTGCCACCTATCACATTGTGGGACTTAGTGTCTTCGGCTAGTCGTGGGTGCCTTGGTTGTACCTCTGCCTACCTCTTCGGGGATATGGGCGTGAAGATACTTTAATGTGGTAGTTATTACCAGAGGTTTTGGCAGGATCGAGAGAAAGTGTGATTGCATTTTTTTAAAATTGTTTTTTAAACAACTTTGTTACAGTTGTTAAAAATTAATTCTAGTATTAAAATTATTAAAAAAAAATGTAAATCATATGTTTCCAAATGATGCCGCCAAATTATAACATACAACATAATCATCTGATGTCAGTTGCGTATGTATCTACGTCAATGCAAAAAATTTAAAAGGAAAAATATTCTACCGTACTGTGACGACCTCAAAGCCCAGTAGTAGATAGGTGAATTATTCAATTAGTATAGAGTTGGACAAGATAGAAGTAGCCCTTTATTTTTGTCACTTGCTTATAAACATTTCACTAGCAGCCAAGCACGGCGACGCAATTCTAGTAAAAACGTTATATTTAGGCACAGCCTTCCGAAAATGACAGTTGCGAATCGTAGTATGAATTCGTTCATATTCCATATAGTACGTACATGCAAAGACTGCATTGTTTTCATAGTTTTGACTCCCTGGCCAATAATTTATTTAGGTCACCGTTGTCAGAAAAGGGTGAACACTAAAACCGCACATCGTCATCATCAGCTTAATAACATCTATAGATGCAAGATGTCAATCAGGGTTGTAAGTAGAAAATGGCATGGCTATAGTGCACATAATGGTAGATCCGCGGACGTGGACGTTTGGCGATTCTAACGCCTTTTTGAGAACTTCCACAAAATTCAATTTTATAGGCTCCATAGTGACATACAACTATTTTTGATATAAAATTACTTAAAGTAAGCTAGAAGAAACCTTTTATTTTAAAAACATCAAATTGTTGTTCAAAATATAAATCTTTTGAATCCTGAGTTATCTTACTGTTTAGACAGTTTGAATCCTTAAAAACAGGAATCGGATGGCAAATGCCCTATCCCTTGCACGAATAATGAAAGAAGAGGCGGAGCTATCAACTCTAATTCGTTGAATATCTAAGTTAGTATTAATTAATATTAGTATTTCCCCTGGTTGGAACGGGCACCTTTGCAGAATAGGCCATTTGTCTTCCTGCCAGGTATCTCGTAAAAGATGAACATAGGCTTACCGTTACTAACACTGTGACATCTGACTAGGTTGTAGCGTTTTGCAGCTACTCGCCTGAATTGGTACCACCGCCTTACCTATTCTTGCCGCCACAGCGTTAGTGCTCGCCGGTGATGTGCTCCGCTTCGGAGGATAAGGTATCCGGTAAACTTACTTTTGCTCGAGGCCTAACATCCCGACCTCAGTTTGGCAACGTATCATCACCACGTTTGGTATCTCTATCTATTTCTAATCATCAAGAAATCTGTCTGCTTGTTTGCCTTCTAATACTTATCATAAAAAATTCGTATAGACTTACCTGCATGTACATGTATGTTCTTAGAAAGAACAACGAAGCCGTTGTTCAGTTTGAGCCTGCACCTGTATGTTGCAGCATGAACATCCCGTCTGTACAGCTCTGCGGGGAACGGTAGGAACTGGAGGGAACCGTTCGTTAGGATTCTTCTAAGACTTGCCACTGAGGTCACTGCTGTGTTATCCGCCAATAGCCACTCTAGCTGTAATAAGAGATACAGAATAATACTAAAAAAAATACAATAAACCTTTTACAAAACCCGTAATGTAGCTAAGAACCATCTCGATCATGTCAGCTTTGCAACAACAAATTCAGCATCGAAAGCGGCCAATCCATTCTTATGTTATGATGCCACAGACAGACACACACAAACATGTCAAACTTATAACACCTTTCGTGTTCTGTAGGGTGTTTAAATGTATGACAGTCCGAATAGAAATTTAAAGCTGTGTACTTAATGTTACGTTCATTGTTAAAAATTACAGTAGGTAAGTATTTCGATTTTTTTCAAAGAAAGAAAAAATTATCAATTATCTTCAATGATGCGTTCAAATCCGAATCATTATCTTTGAAACTACCGTGACGTTGTAATATTTTGAGCTCTAATCCAATAAAATAATAGAATAAAAATATACGTAAAATTATTTAAAACTAGCAACAAAAACCAAACAAAACATGAGAAACTGATTACAGTAAAATATTTATGATTTTCGTAAAAGTCTTTTTCCTCGCCAAAGGCAATATATACAAACAAAAAGAAGTGAAAACTTCTTGTTTATGGACTTTTTTCCACAAGATACACTAAAGAGTGATTTTTATAATACCTTCGGGATATTTGAGAACACAAGATGTGGAAGTTTATTCCCTTTGGTGTATTTAAGGTTATTCTGCAAGAAATCGTGATTTCCAAACACGATAAATGAGAGTACAGCGGGGGGATTGTGATGTTTCCGAGTTTTAGGTTAACATATTTCTATAAGCTTATGTATTAAGTGCTAAACATAAAATTATTGTGAAAAAAAACTAACTGCATCAAACTGAATTCATGGTCTGAATCGGTAACAATTTTATAGAAAAACAAAATTCCTTTTTTTAACAAATCATGACATTTTATCCACAATTATTACATCAAAATGTTTTAAAATAACTTTTCATATTTATTTTTTATAGGCTTTAGTGGCTACCGTTTTGATTTTGTTTACTTACTGCCTTGTTATAGAACACATACGGCCGCCCTCAGAGACGTTAACCGCCATCTATCATTAAAATTTCATTTTCAATTTTGTATTGGAAATGTCGACTTAATGAATGATTAAAAGATAATTTAAGTCCCTGAGACCGGTAGTGATACTTCGTTATGTACATAACATTTCAATTAGCATATGAATCTTTTATTCATTCATTTAATTATATTTTAAAAAATATTTATTCTTAAAAGCGCAAAAGAGATGAGTATGTATGTTACAGTTATTCCAATTTAAATTCATAAAGATTTTATGTGTTTCTGTATATTTTGCTGCTTTTCCGGCAAATTTTGCTCTAACCGTTCAGTTTGTATGGTAAAATAAAGTATTGTTTTCCCATTTCCTCTATTTTTTTTTCATAGAAACCTTCTCCTGACAATAACTAACACAACAAAAAAGAATTAGCCAAAGTGGCCCAGTCGTTTGGTAGTTATGTGCTTAGCAACACATCCATTTTTATATTACTATACATAGAAAAATTGAAAGTAGGCCCTAAAACTTAGTGCCGAACGCTAACACTTCTTGTTTTCAATTTCCTTGTCCGTAAGATATCTTTAAAAAATATATTTCAACATTGTTTCAAACAAAAAAAATGTTTATTAAAGAATTATTTTTTGAATTATACATGTATCAACGACCATCTAAAAAGTTGTATATTAAGTAATTACTACAAGTATGTACATCTGCAAAAAGTCGAATTTATTTCATTTAGATGTCACGATTTAATAATTATTCCTTTTTCGGAAAGGACGTTATGATTCCGAGATTGTCTTCTATTAGTGTTATTGTCATAGCTTATGATGTTGTTTTCACACAAAACAAAGCAAAAGAACATATAATCAAATTTATAACTTTCTTTATTTTTGATGTTGGTTAACAATATTTTTTACGATTTTTTATGTCACTTAAGTGAATTTACCATATAACTACTCAAGCTTGCCCCGCCAAAGTCGAATACTTATAAAGCTTTTCTCAACTTCAACTTTTGCAACAATTTTAGTTACGAGTTTGGAAGATATTTACCATGACTTTTTTTATGTTATTGAAAGGCAAACAAGCAGACGGATTTCCTGATGGTAAGAAATTCACGCTGCCTAGAGACACCAAAGGTGTTGCCAGCCTGAGGTCGGGACGTTAGGCCTCGTGCAAAAGTAAGTTTACCGGCTACTTTACCCTCCCAACCGGAACGCGTCATGACGTTATGGCGGCAGGAATAGGTAAAGCGGTGGTACCAATCCGGGCGAGTCGCTGCCAAACTCTACCACCTAGTAAGCTGAAATTACTTGTGCTAGAAGTTTCAGTCTGAAGACAAGAAAAGGGTAGGAACTATTAAAGTACTATCGAGAAATCTAGTTCGCTTTATAATCATAAAATCATCATTTCGCATCCTGTTACTTCGTGTACGTATTAAAGTTTTTTCGTAGAAAACAAAGAACAAAAGTTCATCTTGATTGGCTCTATCCTGTGTTGAAGCTAAGCTTTATTTCTTTAAAAAAATATCTTCACGCACACATACCCGAAGAGGTAGGCAGAGGCACACACCACACACGACTATCCGAAGAATGGGTCACTTTTAATTTATTATTATTTCTCTGTTTATTGTTATTTTGCGCTCAATTTGCTGTCAAGTAATAATTAATAATAGAAACAAATCGGTTGTACTCCACAGTTTGGGTAGATTCAGGCAGCGTAGCTCAAATGTACCTAATAAATGTTTCATATACACTAAACGCTGTAGAACTTTTCAACAACTTCACACACGCACACACACGCTCACGCACACAAAACACACAAACACACACACACACACACACACACACGCACAATGTACAGCACTCTAATTATGCTTTGTTTTTGAATTAAATACCTACAGCTGAGTGATGCGTCAACATGCGATAGGGCTACACGCCTTCAGTGTTATAACTACATCTACCTATTTGAATTTTATGATAGTAAATGTTGTATTTTTTTAAAACAAATAAGAATCCTTTAATGCATTGCATATGTTTAATAAAAAAACATGTGGCTTTTCGAGTACCTAATTTCATAAAAATCCTTTCTCAGCCGCTCAAGCGAAGCTCAAAAACTGCACAATATAGTATATGATTCTTCTTTGCCATATTAAGGGCCATAACTCACCGGGATGCCATTGCGACGTGGCCAACGACATTGCCATGGCTAGGTCTAGCGTTCCTGCGTCGCCAAAGCGTCGCCATTCGTTCGCCAAGTGCGTTAGCCGTCATACATCTCAATACGAACTAGTTGGCGACGTCGCTGGCCACGTCGCCATGGCGTCTCGGTGAGTTATGGCCCTAAGTAAATACTTGGACTTATTACTCTAAAATGACATTTACAAATCGCGCGCTTACCTATTAGTTAAAAATAAAAATGAAACGCTATTACTTCGACTGTTCCCGCCAAGTTATACCAAGTGTATACTAAACCCGTGACGCGTAAATATAAACGCGTTTTCGAAAAATTGTATGAAGATGCAATAGCTAGCAACGTCATAAATTTCAATTTTGATTGACCTGCTATCGGGTTTCCTCGTTCAACGCAATATCAACCTTTGCTACTCGTCTTAAGATTAAAATTTGTTTTCCTTTTGTTTATCAGTGAATCTTCTGTACGAAGGACTATTACTTATTAGGTGCCATAAGTATAGATAAATATGACAATTTGTTAGCGAAAAAGTCCCCTTAATAATGACGCTGTTGACATATTTGCATTATCTCCACTATCCACATACTACAGCTGTTACAAATTCACCTTGTATTTTATAAAAAGCTGAAACCTTTAGGCCGCTTTTGTTTTTATTTGATATTAAAATTTCTGTTCGCATTTCAAAAGCAATTCCAAGTTATTTATTTTAAACAATTTCAGTTTCATTCTCTTTGTTATTGTTATATACTGAATACATACCTACTGAATTGTAAAATTGTAAAATGTTACTAATATTTTTTACATCTGATTTTTAAATGCTGTGCTTGAAAATATGATTCCTACTATTACTCCGGTTTTGAAGATAAGGTTTTGAAGACGGTAATACCTACGGGTATTACCGTTATAAACGGGTTTAAATACCTACATAAGTTCCTTTCTAGTCTAAGGTTAGCAAAGCATTGTTGGGGACGTGTTTTAGAAAATCCCAATTCTTGCGTGCAATTTGATCCTATCAATATTTGTGTTAAAAAATACTTATACACGATAGAATTGAGAATAAAATTCACACACTAAATGTTTAAGTCGTACCATGACATTTGTCCAATAAGTAGGTAATTGTACGATAAGGCTAAAATTCGGTCAGTAAGGGCCGAAACACATAACCGCGTTGCGGCGCCGCGCCGCTAAAATCGGCAGTAGCGTCACTACCGATAGTAGCGGCGCGGCACTATTTATTTATTTAAAACAGAGCAATATCTTTTAATAACAATTAAGCAGTAAGTTTCTCACTATGGTCCATGGTTTCTTCTATGACGCCGCAATGCCGCAAAAATACCGACGATTTCATCGGCGCGGCGCCGCAACGCGTTTATGTGTTTAGGCCCTAATATGGACTTGTTCATTTGGTATCTTCGATTGTACTCAGTGATATTATTAGTGCACGTTACTAATGAGAATAGTAATTGCGTAAATAAAAGTGGATTTGTTTTCGTGTTTAGTGTTCAGAACCAAATAAAGGTTCGGTTCCAAGAGGCCTTTTATAGGTCAAGTAGAACCCTCGCGTAACTATATAAAATATTCAATTTTCACATTTTCAAATGTGCAGTATGCGTACGATAGATCAATTTTAAATGTTAGACAAATGTAGCCAATAAACGGCAATTTATACGCGAAAATGGCTCACGACGGCCGCGCTATCCACATATATGCATTTTCTGCACCATTCACCCATGCTACAACTGCGGACTTAAAACAGAAATACTATATTGACAAAACCAAAAACTAATCTCATTTTTTAATAAGGAAATGAATTTTTATTTACACTTGCGGTATTTTAAAGTTGTTTATTTATTTTGTGGTAAAGTATTAAATAGTGTAATTAAATAGGTAATATTAAATAAAAATTAATTGGACAAATGTCTTCAAAGGTTAAGATCATTGAATGTGGGAATGCGTATGGTTGACCAAGTGGTGAACTGCCTGATGATTATGCAGATGATGCTGTACTTTTGGGCTCTACACCATCTGAGCTGCAAACACTGGTCACAGTTATGGAAGGAGATTGTAAAGAAAAGGGCTTACATTTGAATGCGATGAAAACCAAAATAATGGTGTTTGAAAGAGACGTAGCCAGAACGGATGTAAGAGTTTTGGTTGATGATGTAGTGCTGGAACAAGTGAATGAAATTGTATATCTTGGTTGTGCTTTTAGCAGGGATGGAAGGTACACCGCGGATGTAGAGAGAAGAGTGAGTGCAGGGAATAGTGTGAATGGGGCGTTGGGTAAGCTATTCCAAAGCGAGGTTTTGAGTCAAAAAGCTAAACTCGCTTTGCATAATTCTGTGCTTATTCCAACGTTAATGTATGGAAGTGAGAGTTGGGTATGTCAGAAAGAGCATGAAAGTAGGATAAATGCGGTCGAAATGAGAGCACTACGGAAAATCTGTGGTGTAACGCTCGCTGACCGCATTCGTAACAGTGAGATCCGAGAAAGAGTGGGATTAAAAGAAAGGGTTGGTGTTAAAATGCGAAAGGGCATGCTCCGCTGGTTCGGTCATGTGGAAAGAATGACAGATGAAAGATTGACAAAGTAGATATACAATGCGAATGTGGATGGATGTAGGTACCCGGGGAGACCAAGGCTGACATTTCATGATCAGATCAATCAGATATTATCAAGAGATCAAGATCAAGATCAATCAAGAGTCTCCGAAACCGGCGTGTTTGTATGAAAAGGGTTATGAATGTGAAGGAAGCAAGACAGGTTTGTCAGGATCGTTAGGTCTGGCACTCGATACTCTCTGCCTACCCCGGAAGGGACTTGGCGTGAAGATATGTATGTATGTATGTATGTATTAAATAGTGAAAGCGAAAATGGACTTTAATTTTCCTTGCATGTTGTTTTCATCAGAATATTGCATCAAATGTACGAAATCCTTCCTCAAATTTTACGAAGATCACAAAATTTCTAAAAACATTAAAAACACTGCGGCTGCAAGAATAGTAAGGTTACTTTTGAATCTCGATTTCATGGAAGTTGGAAATTCGGATCGAATTTATCATTTTAAGTAGTAATAACTGTACTAGCGAATTACGAATACGAATGCAATAAAATAATTTAAAGTGAACCAAATGATAAGAATACGCTATAGTCTAGTCGACAAGTTAAAAATGGAAAAAATAAAGATAGTACTCTTAAATTTATGTGCGATAGCTCATTGGATCCGGAATGACGTTTAGAAAAATGTGCCAAAAGCGTGTATTAGCACATAAAAAATTGCAAAAGTTATTAAGAATTAAAGATAAAAAATTGGCATTTCGTTTTTTGTTAATATTTAATAAAATATAACATTTAGGAAATTTCAAGAAAAAAATTCTGAAAGAGGAGAAAATTTCCAACAAAAAAACTCCTGATTCTCGGAATTCTATCTCCATTATTTATAATTTTAATTAAACGCTGAAAATAGGTCTAAGCACGACATTTTTAGGTTAAGCGCGTGGCGTTAAAAGCGAGTACGGCACATCAATTAATTTATTGAAGATATTGAATATTTTTTTTTTAATTTGAAAAAATATGTGGTGTGTTCTGAACGCTATAAATAATTTATTCTTGTTGGAAATTTTACTTAAAGTTAATTTTTCAACAAGTTAAAAAATTGTTAAGTAACGAAATTTTCTCGAACTATCGTCTTAATTGTAAGTAAAAAAAATGTTTAAATAATGTTCGTAAAAAATGTTCGCTTCGTAGAGCATTGCTTGCATATATACTTAAAAAGATCGTGCCATAAAAGTTAAGAAAAATATTTATACTTTGTTTATAACATTTTTTTTATTTGAACAACATACTCGGATTTCGGAAGAACACCAAATCGCACTCTTTGTGGTGAGTTCTTCGACAAAAAGTATCTTCACGCCCCTATCCTCGAAGAGGTAGGCAGAGGTACAACCAAGGCACCCACGACTAGCCGAAGACACTAAGTCCCACAATGTGATAGGTGACAAGCCTATCGCCAACCGGGCACATTTCCAATCCCGACCAACGTTTTTTTATTAGAAAATTGGAAAAATCCAATTTTCTTTATGTTGGCCGACCCGGGATTCGGACCCGGGACCTCATGCAGTCAAATCCAACACCCGGACCGCTAGACCACAGAGGCGATTCGTCGACAAAGTTGGCGAAAGACGTGACAAGTGTTTTTGTTTCGCGTGTTCGGACTCTATTTGTGATCTGGTCGCAGTGGTGGGAGGTGGGAACTTTAGGTAGGGTTGTCACATGTAAAGAACGTGACAATTTATATTGTTTCCGAGCTTTTCCTTTATGCGTGTTCTGGTCGCGGAGGTGGGTGGTGGGAACGTCAGTTAGGCTTGTCACATTCCGTGTCGTTTGGAGGATTATTTGCCACAACAGTTACACTGCTTATGCGGAATTAGCAAAATAAAGGCTTATTTTACATCTGTTATTATATTATTTATGAAAAATTATTATATTGTTGAATTTCGTGTTTATGTGGAGTGAAATTGGTCAATTTTTATGGCATTTTGTACAATTTTGTTAAGTGAAAGTAAACAAATGAAATAATCATGAAGAAATTAGCGTATCGCATATTATTTACTTGTTCCCGCCAAATCTCCCTATATGAGCTTGAGTAATGAGACCACCGCTTTACCCAAGACCCTGACATGACTTATTGACGACTTATGAGTATTATAATTGAATACCGAGTTAAGTAAATTTGATGCAAATTGATGCAAATTTCTACTTGACTAATGGCAAAATGACAACGCGAATGCCAAAACCTAAAGAAAGAAGTAGTCGTAATTAGTATTGTCAGGGTCTTGGTTATAGCGGTGCCATCTTTACCTAAACTCATCCAGTGAAACTTTTTCAATTCGACAAAATACACAATACACTAATTTCTTTAAGAATACATTACTTGTGCATTATACCTAAACAAAATTGTACAAAATGTCTCAAACGAAATTTAATTATTACAAAAATACTTTGACCATCTTTTCTTTCGATGGCAGCAAACACAACTACATTCCTATTACACTTAAGTTTATTATAAGTACTATCAATAACACAAACGCTAAAACATTAATAAAATAATGATTATTACAAACAAATGTCTCAATAATAGCCAATAACATTGGTTCGAAATGTAAGTAAGCAATACATTTTTATGATAGGGCAGCCATTAGTTTTATCGTCTCAGGGATATGATGACTCTATGTCTAATGTATACCAATTCATACAAATACTGCTAACATTTATAATAAATTTAAAAATGTAATTGTTTGTTGGATGTTGATCTGTTATACAGATCTCCAAGTACAGACACCTGTCCCTCTCAAATACCTAAGAAGTACTCGTTTATGTAATCTTTTTTCAAATCAATTATCAAAATATTTTATATTATAACAAAAAAAAAGTATCTTCACGCCCATATCCCCGAAGAGGTAGGCAGAGGTACAACCAAGGCACCCACGACTAGCCGAAGATACTAAGTCCCACAATGTGATAGGTGGCAAGCCTATCGCCAACCGGGCACAATTCCAATCCCGACCAACATTTTTTTTTTATTAGAAAATTGAAAAAATCCAATTTTCTTTTTGTTCGCCTCTGTGGTCTAGCGGTCCGGGTGTTGGACTTGACTGCATGAATCCCGGGTCGGCCAACAAAAAGAAAATTTTATATTATCTTTTGGTATTTAATTGTTTTTTCTTAGATTCTTGTGTAGTTCTAGCTTCAGCTCTGCCACTATGTTTATTGAAACCCGTACCAGGTGACCAGTACTTTTTAACCTCGATTTATGCAATATTGGAAATTGAAATCGAGTATGTCACTTTAGATACTCCTGAAATGAATACCGAGGTGAGTTGTGACAGAGGAGAGTTGTGACATCGTTGATTTTTTGGAACCTATTAACAAATATTGAACCCGCAATAGTGTACGTTTATCAGTTCAAGTCTCGAGCTAACAAATGTGCACTGTTGCGAATTTACAAACAGTTTATAGATTCCTAAAAATCGACGATGTCACAACTCTCCTCTGTCACAACTCACCTCGGTCTCTCTTCCTGATGAATTATTAACATTTAGTTAATAGTAAATAATGAGTTACTTTGTCGGATAAGTTTATTTTTTGTAACTTAATGTTAAGCATTAGTACTATGTTCAAAAGTACCTAAAATGACATACGATTCCAATTTTCAATCCGCATGATATCGAGATTCAAGGGTCTACCTTACAATGCACTGTTTGTTTTTCCAAATACCGTCATACATGAAGCGTTCGGGTAAAAGTAACGAACTAAATTTTATGTCCAAAGTACCAACAGAGTACAGGAGTAATTTGACAAGGATATTTATTTTTTTAATTCTAGTTAATAAATTATCGTAAGGAAAAATGTTGTGTTGATTATTTACATTTTTAGAGGAAATAAGTAAGTTTATAAAAAAGGAAAGAAAGTATCTTCACGCCCATATTCCCGGAGCGTTTGGCAGAGGCACAACTAGGTCACCCACGACTAGCTAAAGACACTAAGTCTCACAATTTGATAGGTGGCAAGCCTACAGTCAATCAGGAACATATCCAATCCCATAGAAGCTTTTTTTTATTAGAAAATCCGAAAAACCAAATTTTCTTTTTGTTGCCTGAACCGATAATCGTACTCGGAACCTTATGCAGTTAAGTCCAACACCTGAATCGCTAGACGACAGAGACGATTTGTATTGTAAATTAAAAAATGTATTCCGGTTTTCTCTGTGATTGTCCGGGTCCTTTAGGTAGTATATTTGCTTCTCTGCTTGGCACCTCAGAAGAGATGAGCGTAGGTTAGATAAGTCAACACCAATGAGACCACGGTTGCAGCAAGTTTCCCGGGTAAGGATTTATTTACGGGTGCAGCAAGTTGCCAGGTAATGGATCCATAACCTTATTTATTCCTGCCGCAGTAAGTGCAGAGTCATGTTACTATCCGCAGAGTAGGGTTGAACGTTAAATTTTACCACAGGATAGATACGCACTTTGTCATTTTTGGTGTCCATAGGCCACGCTTTCATTAACCACCAGAGGAGCCATCTGCTTGAACGCTGTCGTATCACATGCTTTTTTATGTAATAAAAAATATAAATTTCTCTAAAGAAGTTACACAAATCGAAAATAAGTTTAATAGTTTAAAATAAGTTTAGTTTCCCCGTGTTGGTCCGGGCTCCTTTGTAGAATAGACCATCTGCCTTCCTTGCCAGGCAGCTCGTAAAAGGCGAGCATAGGCTCACCGTCACTAACACCGTGACATCCGACTAGGTGGTAGAGTTTAGCAGCGACTCGTCCGGGTTGGTACTACCGACTTACCTATTCCTGCCGCCATAACGTCATGACGTGTTCCGGTTCGGATTGTAAGGTAGCCGGTAAACTTACTTTTGCTCGAGGCCAAACATCCCGGCCTCAGGTTGGCAACACACCATTACCACCTTTGGTGTCTCTAGGCGGCATGAATTTCTTAACATCAGGAAATCCGTCTGCTTATTTGCCTTCCAATATCAATCTTATGTTAGTCAACGATGACAGTACTGAGAAATACTCAAACATACTACTCTGTCAAGAAAATACCTGGAAAGATCATTAATACACAAACTGTTGTTTATTCGTCAAAATTTAATTTATCGCCTTCAAAGTATGCTGCTTCAGAAACGCTATACTGACGCCAACTAATGATCCAATAATCAAAACATTTTTAAACACTGTTTCTGGAATTGAGTTCAGAACGTGAGTTTTGGAAAAAGATAGAAGTCGGTTGGAGTCATATTTGGTGAATGTGGTGGTTTCGTCGTCGTTTTAAAATTCGTTCGTCTTATGCGCATTATCGTGTTGCAAAATCAAAGAATGTTCTTTCCATAAATCTGGTCTTTTTTGTAGAATTTGCTCTCTTAAATACCGCATAACGCTTAATTAATATTCCGTATTTATCACTTGGCCTTCGCGCAAGAATTGCAAATGCACGACACCGCGCTAGTCAAAGAAAACACTCAACATGACTTTGACTTTTGAACGAGTTTTTTCGGTTTTGGTTTAGTTGGAAGGCGCGACTCTGAAGTTGCATAGTTGTTTGTCAACCTCGTAAGGCCACGTCTCGTCACCAGTGATAGTGCCTATGATCCACGGCTCTCCTAATAGTAAGAGACAACCGTGGCTTGCGTTGCTCTCTTGAGACTGGGATAAAAGGCTTATTTGCAGGTCTACAGGATATCCTACCTTCCAGACTGGAACATGATAGTCATTATGGCAGAAATAGGTAAAACAATGGATCCCTACCCTACCAAGTTGCTGTGCAGCACTTTACCACCAGAGGTCTTGTTGGTAATGACTTATATTTGAACTCGTGCTAGCCTCTTACGAGTTGCCTGGCAGCGAGGCAGACGGTCTATTCTTCCAAGCGGATCTGGACTAACACGGGGTAAATTTTGAAATGTTGAGTGCGTACTTATTTTGAACATAAATTCTGGGAACATTTTTATGTAAAAGAGGAAGGTTTGGGTTATTTAATTAGTAATACAATAAAAGGGCACCCAAATTAGGATCCAGCCCTGAATAAATTTAAATTCGTTGCCCACACCAGTCACGTTTTTATCAAGACTTAATTAATTTAACGATCTTTCTAGGCGTAACTTTTGCTTTATGTTATTTAACATTTATGTTCTTATCTGTATTTTATATTAGCAGCACGGAAACGTTTATTTTTGTTTTCATGTCATGTTTCACAGCGGTAAAGATATTATTTAATCTTTAAAGTTCTACGTTGGAGGTTGATCACGCCTCAATCACATCAAATAGTTATTTAAAAAATTAGAATATATGTTAGAATTATGCAATTGTAGCGTTAAGATAATATTCGATGTATTAAATTCTGATCGCTTCTGTGGTCTAGCGGTCCGGCGTAGGACTTGACGTCTTGAGGTCCCGGGTTCGATCCCTGGGTCTTTCAACAAAAAAATAGAAAATGTGCGTTTTCAATTTCCGATATTAAACCATTTTCGATATGTGTCCGGTTGGCGATAGGCTTGCCATGTATCACATTGTGAGACTTAGTTTCTTCGGTTAGTCATGAGTACCCTATTTGTGCCACCACCTACTTCTCCTGGGTATGGGCATACTTTTTTTGCTTTAAGTACCGATGCAAGGTATAAAAGTTCGACCAAATCCCACATCGCGATTTTAGAATTTTTGACCGGTATAATATAAACAAGTTTGGACGCCTCTCTTTATTTATTGAGACATCGGCCCTAAGGCAGTATACCTTGCCTGGCTGGGGCCTAGAGAGATTATCCCTATTCCATCCCAGTAGGGTTATCTGCTTTTGAATCTCGTATCTCGATTTCATGCAAATTGGATACATACAAAATAGAATTTGTGCCAGTTTGTAATCTTGCATACAATAGTTACGAATTATTAACATTAATTTTCAAAAAAATCAACAAACCCAATGTAATAATGATTGTTTATTATTAACTAAATGTTAATAATTCGCTAGTATTGTGTTCGAATACAAAATTACACAAATCCGATTCCAAAAATATCTGCACGCCCATATCCCCGAAGAGGTAGGCAGAGGCACAACCAGGGCTTCCACGACTAGCCGAAGATACTAAGTCCCACAATGTAATAGGTGGCAAGCCTATCGCCAACCGGGCACATATCCTATCCCGAGCAACATTTTTTTTATTACAAAATTGGAAAAAAACCAAATTTTCTTTTTGTTGCCCAACCTGGGATTCGAACCCGGGACTTCATGCAGTCAAGTCCAACAACTGAACCGCTAGATTTAGGAGTAACACTACTGCCTGGCATTGTCGCTTTCACACAAAATATTGTGGAAAACAGGCAGAAAATATATCATCATCATCATCAGCCGGAGGACGTCCACGGCTGGACATAGGCCTCCTCCAAAGAGCGCCGCAAGTCACGGTCACCAGTCGCTTGTATCCAGCGACTCCCGCGACTTTGACCAGATCATCAGTCCACCGGATGGGAGGTCATCCAACACTACGTCCTCCGAAGCGTGGCCGCCACTCGAGAGCATTTCTTCCCCAGCGGTTGTCGATTCTGCGAGCAATGTGGCCTGCCCATTGTCACTTCAGCTTGCTGACTTTCTGGGCTATTTCAGTTACACTCATTCTCATGCGGAATTACGCATCATTTCACGCTAAGAAACACCGAGCATGCTCTCTCTGAGCGTATTTAAGAGGCCAACATTTAACGGACATTATTGGTAACACACACTGGTCGAAGACTTTCGACTTAAGACTCTGCGGTAATTTGGACAATAAGATGCCCTTTAGCTTCCCGAAAGCTGCTCATCCGAGTTGGATTCGGCGATCGACCTCTTTCTTGAAGTTGGATTTACCTAACTGAACAGTTTGACCTAAGTATACTTACTGATCAACAACTTCAAGAATTGAGTTCCCAATGTGGACTGGCATAGGCGCAACATGGACGTTGAACATGACTTTCGTTTTGTCCGTGGACTTGGACCTAAGACCCACGCTGGGAAACTCTGTCGAGGTCACCAAGCATCTTGCTCAAGTCTTCCAGCGATTCCGCCATGACCATAATATCATCTGCGAATCGAAGATGAGTAATATACTCGCCGTTGACATTCATGCCGAGTCTTTTGCAGTCCAGAAGCTTAAAGACATCTTCCAATGCAGCAATAAACAGTTTTGGAGAAATAACGTCTCCCTGACTCACACCTTTCTGCAACTGGATCGGTTTCGAGCTCTGATCCTGTGATCGGACCGACAGAGCAGCTTTTTCGTATAAACACCTCAACACTTCGACGTATCAATAGTCGATGCAGCATCCGCTGTAATGACTAAAGCATATGAAAATATTTATTATGCCTATAACAATAACAATAACAATAACAATAACAATAAATTTATTTCTCTCTTACAATAGGCAAACAAAAACAAAGGTAAATATATCTTAAAAATGAAAGAAAAGCTGTAGTTTAAACCTGTTTATAAGAGATTGGTGCCAGTTTTAGGTATAAACCTGTGTTACAGGTCACCAATGCCCCCATATACTAATTAGGTAAAATAGTATTATCGAGTACAATGATTTTAGTAGGTACACAACAACTTTAAAATTTTAGTTCATGCTTAACATAAATAAAACTTATTTGTGTGTGTGTGTGTGTGTGTGTGTGTGTTTATGTGTGCGTGTGTGTGTGTGCGTGGGTGTGTATATGTGAGCGTATGTATGTATACGTATGTGTGTGAGTGTGTGGATATAATTAGTGTTCGTGTTTGCATGAATATCCAAAAGACAAAAACTATGAAGTAAGTATAAATTTTAATGTATACTGGATAAAAGATCTTCTGTTTCATTATAATAAAGTTCAGAAGCCAACTTGTAACAGCCCGTTTGCAGTTGTGTCTTAGTAATTTATAGATATTTAAATGTTTATTTACCTTATTATAAATGTAGGGTCCTAAAAAACAATAGAAGCTATGGGAAGTCCTTGAATTCAGAGCCGGAAGTTGACACACTACATCCTGCCTACGTTTATTGTGAACCAAAATCCTGGTCATACTTGAGTTGGGAGTGCTTCCTAAGAATGATTTGGAGCAAGAAGTATTGTCTAACAGTTAATACATTCCATTTTTTGTACAGTATATCAGTAGGAAAGCGAAAGGGAAGCCCTGCACCAACCTTTAGGATCGCCCTTTGTGCTCTCTCAAGAGCAACAAAATGAGACTTAGATGTACCTCCCCAGGACGAAATGCAATATCCTACTATTGGCTGACATAGCGTTAGGTAAACCATTTTTATTGTATCATAATCAGCAACATGTCGAAGCTCCTTGAAAATATAAATAAGCTTTCTAAGTCTAGTTGCCAGAACTTCAGTATGCTGTTTGAAAGAGAGAAATTGGTCTAAGAATATACCGAGGTATTTAATATTGTCACTCCTTTGAAGCGTAGGACAAGAACAAAAGTATGAATTTTGTCCACAAGAATGAGCAGTGATAACATAATTACAAGGCGGCAAGAGATTGGATCTGAATGCAAATGCCATGTATTTGGTTTTATTTGTATTCAGGGCCAAAGCATTCTGTCCAAGCCATGAGCAAACCCTATTTAATCCCATCTGAGCTTTAAGAAAGACATCGTGCCAAGCAATTCCACTGAAAATAAGCGCAGTATCATCGGCAAATGTTAAGATTTTGCCATCTAGGAGCTTTATATCACAGAGGCTGTTTATGTATATGAGAAATAGCGTCGGCCCCAATATACTACCCTGTGGGACAGCATGGCTCAATGTTTGTTCGTTACTAAGAAATTGTCCAATCTTGACACGTTGTTTCCTATTGATGCGGTAGTTTTGAAAGAGCTTAAGAGGGACACCTCTAACTCCAAAGCATTCAAGTTTTTTTGTTAATATAGGAATTGAAACCGTATCGAATGCCTTAGTCAAATCAAGAAATATTGCCAGACACTTTCTTTTCCTGTCTAAGTTTGAAATAATGGAGTCAGTTAGTTCATGAAGAGCATCATTAGTGGATTTTTTAGCCCTAAAGCCAAATTGAGAAGAAGAGAGTAAGCTGTTGCTTTCAAGAAAGGATGTAAGGCGATTGTTCATGAGTTTTTCTAGGATTTTAGAAAGTGCCGGCAATATGGAAATGGGCCTATAGTTATCGATACGATCTTTTGAACCACTTTTGTGAATTGGCTTGACAATAGAAACTTTAAAAATATCGGGAAAAATACCTGTCGTAAAAGCAAGGTTACAGATGTAGGTAAGTGGGGCAGCTATTGTGTCTGGGTATCTTTTTATGATGTTACAAGGAATTTGGTCAATTCCAGCCGCACCGGTGTTCTTGAGGTTATTTAAAAGGTTATAAACTTCAACTATGTCGGTTGGTAAAAGAACCAGTGATTTGCTATTATTAAATTGTATATAATTAGAGTTGGTTTCAGTATAAAATTGAGAACTAGATCCTTCTGCAACTTTTTTACCAACAGTAGCGAAAAATTGATTGATATCTTCAATCCCGTTCTCAAAACCTCATTGAATGATGAATGAATGATCAACCTGTCTTTTCTGTCCGGTTATGTCTTTTATAGCCTCCCATAACATCTTTTTGTTGCCTTTTGATTTCTCCAGCTCTTGTTTTTCATGCCTTCTTTTCACATATTTTAGGATATTATTACAGAAGCTCCGATATCTTTTGTAGGTTATTTTTAAAACTTCATTACCCGGATCCCTTTTAAATTTTTTAAACAGATTGTCACGATTTTTCATGCAACGCAAAAGACCCCTAGTAATCCAAGGTTTGATAATAATTTGGCGTTTAGATGTAATAATAGAACGAGTATTTTCTGAAATTGCTGTACCTAAAATTTTGACTAGGTTATTTGTGCCTTGGTTTACATCACTACTAAGGAAGACATCTTGGAAGTTTAAACCTGAAATCGTGTTATCAAGACCACTGTAGTCAACTTTGGAATACGTTGTGTTATTGTAGGTTAATTTGGGTTTAACAGAAAGACTAAAAGCTATACATTGGTAATCAGTAATAGAAGATTCAATCACAAAGCAAACTGCTTGCATTTTTGTTTTGACCATCAAATGATCAAGGCTGGTCGATCCGTGTGTGGTCAAAGTGTGTGCAGGAAGTAGACTATGGCTAGCTAGTATGTTTAGATATTCATTTGAGCGTGTGTCATTACTACCAGGGGCAATATCTATGTTTATGTCGCCACAAATAATGATATTCTTACACATACGTGAACTAGTCAAGAATTGGTCTACACTATTTATAAAGTTATCAGTGTTGGTTCGACTGGGTGACCTATAAATTCCAAGTACACAAATATCGGAATTGAGTTTGATTAACAGGCTGTTTGCATCCAATATTTGCGGTTCCTCACAAATTACATTAAGGTTTTTGTCATAATATATAACTACACCTTCATTCTGAGTTCTATTTACTGTAGTAGCAATGTGATTGTAGCCATCAATCTCCGGTATAAATTTACAAGATGGTAACCAACACTCTGTAAGTACAAGAATATCCCATTTTATTTTATTTTAGACCTATGCAATAGTGTTAAGAAACTGTTCAAGTTACAACCGATACTTCGTATGTTTTGGGATACAATCTTAAGATCGTTGGCAGATACATAATTTTGCCTATAGAAATGTACCTCGCCTATAAACGCTGAAAGTGGTAATACTGCGACGCTAATCCTGTTGCATTAGTTTGTTTACCGTTTTAAACTGCAAATCAAACTAGATTACTAACGGTAAACGTTGTTTGTGAGATAGAAAACTATGCTCTTCTTTTGCGCGTTAGTTGGCAGGTTAAGAATATGGGTCAACTTTTTGTCCATGTTCTTAAAAACGCACATGGCCCACTAACACACAATGGGTTTCCGTATTTTATAAATGATTTGTGTTCTGTATTTTAATTCAAAATTGATATAAAAAAAATTAGTATCTTTTTGTAGAATTCTACATTCAGAGCTTATTCTAAGAGCTTTATTATATTTTCTCTGAACTCAATTGTAATATTGATACAATATTCATAAATTAGC
Organism: Calephelis virginiensis; assembly: GCA_002245475.1. NCBI lineage: Eukaryota > Metazoa > Arthropoda > Insecta > Lepidoptera > Riodinidae > Calephelis > Calephelis virginiensis. The sequence continues at coordinate 769,415 of NJDC01000558.1, read as the reverse complement.
TTTTAACCTTTAAGAACACTTCAGAGAATATATTATTTATGTTCAAGCATTACTTAACCTTTAGAAATTAAACTGATGAAACACCTACACAGCTACAACGTAGAAAAAAAACACATAAAAATATTAAATTTAGCGTAAAAAACCAACAAAGATATAGTCTTTCGTATTTATAGTAAGTATAATTATTTTTTTGTAAGGACCTTCTTCTAGCAATCATTAACACAACAAAAAAAAAATCAAAACTAAGCGATCCGTTCAGGCGAGATGCGATGACCACAATAAATGGAATCCCCGTCACTACATAGTATAAGACAAAGAGTATATAAATACTACGGAATAAGAGGCGGGACTTCCATAGATACATAGGAAACCTGAATTTGTATAAAGTTTACTTGAAAATGTATAACCCGTATAATTTGAAAGTATGTCTAAAGGCATTCAGAAATAAGGCAACTAGTGTCATATGATTAGGGCAAATAAAAAACATGGCAAACTCATTTTTTTTTTATTTTTTGATATGAAAGTTGCGCCAAACTGGTATAAGACAAAGTCGCGTTTTCTGGCCCTATATCCGTTTGTACGCTTAAATCTTTAAAATTGCGCAATGGATTTTGATGCGGCTCTTTTTAATAGATAAAGTGTTAAAAGAGTAAGGTTTATATTATGTATATTTTATACCCCTGCGAAGCCGGGGCGTGCGGCTAGTTTTTTTTTATACAATGCTTATTATATAATTGTTATACAGCTATACAGAAAAAAAATTGTTTTCCCTATTTTGGCTGCAGTTTTCCTAGTTTTTATTTTCATACGGACCTTATCCTGACGATAACTAACACAATTAAAAAATTAGAAACTTGGTCACAGCGTTCAGGCGTGATGACCAAGCGAAATAGGGATTAATTTTTATATAAATAGACTAGCTGTCCCGGCGAACTTCCTTCCACCCGTAACGTTTGTATAGAAAACATAAAATGTTGTTTTACCTAGTTTCCTTGCAGATTTTCTAGGTTGAGTCGTTATCGAGTTTTAGCGAGATGAACGAACATTAATTGATTTTTATGTATGTAGATTATGAATGTAAACTAACGAAATTAATACTCAGAAATTCCTATATAGTAAAGAACTAATCTAATACACAGAAATTCTTAAACAAATTTAAGACTTACAATTATTTAGGTTCATGAGAAAAATGCCTTTTCCTGTTGGGAATCGAACCAGAACCGTTTATCAATGTGTTGGTCTTGGTCCACGACCACCTGCCTCTCTGCCTGATAGCTCGTGAGAAGCAAGCACAATAATTAAAATAAAATTACCACTATTACCAACAAAACCACTTTTGGTCGAGTGCTGTGCAGTCACATACCCGGGTATGTATCAACTACCTTACTTATTCCTGCGGCCATAACGTATTTATCATGCTCCGATCCGGAGGGTAGGGTAGCCGGTACACTTGCACAATGGGCATTTCCCTCGTGTTGGTCCGGGCTTCTTTAAAAAATAGACCATCTGCCTTCCTGCCAGGCAGATATTAAAAGGCGAGCAGAGGTTTACCGTCACTAACATCGATACATCTCACTATGAGGTAGAGTTTCGCAGCGATTCGCCTGGATTATTACCACCTCGTTGGTGTTTGCCGTTGACGTATTCCGGTTGGAGGATAAGGTAGCCGGTAAATTTACTTTTGCTCGAGGCCTAACATCCCGGCCTCAGGTTGGCAGCGCACCATTAATACCATTGGTGTCTTTAGGCGGCAAGATTTTCTTACTATCAGGAAATCCGTCTGCTTGATCACCTTCCAATATCATAAAAAAATCACGACCACAGTATAGCGACGCACCTGCTATCGTAATGTGTTAGTCTGCTCCTGTCCGCAATACCTCGCACTGTGTCTAGCCACCTTAACAGATAGTTATTTTTGGTTTTTGACGCTAATATGGCCAAAGATACAATTACATTGAACTATATATCCATGTCAAATATACGAATTACATTTACTTTCATCAGAATCTACCACACAATATCACAACATTGGGCTCAGAAGCTCAAAAAATGACAGTAAATAAATAGGGTATCACTGAACCTTTGACATTAGTTTTCTTAAACTGATGTTACTTTTATAGACAAGTGTCATCTGTTGAGAACTACAATAAAAGGAAAAAGTTTTGGCGCCATCGAGAGAAAAGATGGTCGAAGTTTTTTCATAATTATTGAATTTCATGTTAATATTGAGTGAAATTAGTCAATTTTGGTGGCATTTTGTACAATTTTGTTCAGTGAAAGTGCACAAATGAAATAATCATGAAGAAATTAGCGTATCGTATATTTCCTCATTGCCGCCAAAACTCATTACATGAGCTTGTGTAAAAAGGCCACCGTTTTACCCAAGAGCCTGACATGACTTACTGACGACTTATGACTGATGACTAATTAAAATTAATTGAAATTGAAATAAAATTTGATGCAAATTACTACTTGAGTAATGGCTAAATACTAACGTGAAGACCAAAACCTAAAGAAAGAAAAGAAAATGAAAGGAAAAAAATATTATTCGTAGACTCGAAATAAAAACGAAAGATAGTAGAAGTGAGAAAGTGGTTCTGCCGGGGGATAAACGCATCTCGTTGGTCAAAGTGGTTAGCGTGTACTTAGACGTGTATCACCAACGACCAACCACGAGGATTTTTTTTTTGTGAGAGTTCAGCGAACGAGCACACAACTCTCATGAGGTAAGAGACAACCGTGGCTAGATATTGTAGATGTATTGTGCGTCGCTGTCCTGAGGCCAGGATGAAATGCCTATTGTAGAAGTCTTTTTTTATGTTATGGGAAGGCAAACAAGTAGACGGATTTCCTGATGATAAGAAATTCACGCCACCTAGAGACACCAAAGATGGTAATGGTGCGTTGTCAACCTGAGGTCAGGATGTTATGCCTCGAGCAACAGTAAGTTTACCAGCTACCTTACCCTCCGAACCGAAACACATCATGACGTTATGGCGGCAGGAATAGCTAAGGCGGTGGAACCAATCCGGGCGAGTCGCTGCGAAACTCTACTACCTAGTCAGTTGCCACGGTGTTAGTGATGATAAGCCTATGCTCGCCTTTTACGAGCTGCCTGGCAAGAAAGGTAGATGGTCTATTCTGCAAAGGAGCCCGGACCAACACGGGGAAAATATACCGGCTACCCTACACTCCAGACCGAAACATGACACTAAGTAAGTCGGTGGACACAAACACAGGCTAGCTTCTACACATTAGTCTATCACCAATAGTTTTGTTGGTATTAACCAATTCAACCTATGCTCACTTTTTATAAGCTGCTTGGCAGTGAGACACATAGTCTACTTTATAAAATATATCAGCACCAGAACGAAGAAAACGAAAATATTTTTTTTAGTTCTTTTGGTCAAGTCATGACTTACATTTTCGTAAATATCCTAATACAGATAGCTTACTTTGTCAAAATAATATTCAAGTTTATTTAAATGTTTCCCCCGTGTTGGTCCGGGCTTTTTTGCAGAATAGACCATCTGCCTTTCTGCCAGGAAGCTCGTGAACGGCAAGCGTAGGCTAGCGTAAGCGTATCATCGCCTTATCTATTCGTGCCATCGTAACGTAACGTACTTGGCGTAGACGTGCTCCAGTTCAAAGGGTAAGGTAGCCGGTAAACTTACTTTTGCTCGAGCCCTAACATCCTGGCTTCATGGAGGCAGGCGGTCTCTATTACACGGGATGCTAGAGCTAACATAAGAAAAAGCTATTTAAATAACAAATTGACAATTTCGTTCAGATAACCACTAATAGGAAAAAAGTTTAAAGCTACGAGTACATTCAGCATTTTTAAACTTTTGAACGTTGAATTTGTTTTGTAAAAGTCAGAGAAATCTCTTTTGCTATCTGTACCTATTTGTCTAACAGATTCAAAGCTTTATATGAGAGTATATGACAAGACAAATTTCCGTATTTATCTTCTTTTAGGAATACGAAAATACTATGGAAATTGTTTGTTGTGGAATTCAAGGATATATTCTTTAAAATGATTGTTACGAAGCGTGTCATTCTTTAGCAAATCTGTGGGTAACTAAAGCAAACATTTCAAGGTAGTTGATTGTTTTCAATCGACTCCAAAATAGAAGAATTCAAAAATAGAAGGTTCTCAAGTTGACTATATTTTTATTTTATTTTATTGTATGTTTGTAACACAATTAATATGTCAACCAAGTAAATAGATTTAGGGGGATGTAGATTTTGGTGGTTTTTTAGAAGGATACCTCGTTGAGATAGGTGAAAAATTTATGCTTTATCACGTAAAAACTACTACATAGTAGCATCTTCACAAAATTTATGTGGGACCATTTCGGAACCATTTGTTACCATTCGGAAAAAGAATTATTAAATCGCAACATGGTACCTAATGAAATAGTTGGTGTCGGTTTTTGCATTTTTTCTGTGCTTAATTATATTTTTTTGATAACACAAACAAATATTTATATTGAAACGTAAATAAATAGCTTAGGTACTAGGTACGGTAATTTTATGTTATGTGTTACTAGCTGTTCCATCGAACGTGGTTATTTCCCGCCCATCCTATCCTATCCTATCCTATTAATATAATAAATGCGAAATTTTGTATGTTTGTTTTATTGTTACACCGTCACGTAAATACTGCTGAACCGATTTTCATGAAATTTGACACACACATAGATGATAACTTGGATTAACACATAGGATAGATTTTCACGAAAATATGTCCCTGTGAGCGTTAGTGACACTCCCTGTGAGACCAATAACCACGCGTGCAACGCCACGGGTAACAGCAACTAATCATAATAAGTTATCAAGGAAGGACGAAGTTTGAAAGTTGACGTGATCGAGTTGGTTCTTAGCTACGAGTACATTGCATAAATGTTTTGTTTCGGGGTAAGTATCAGTAAGTAAGACAGAACCGACTCCAATAGACGCCATAGATGATACTGACGCATCCTAACAACTTGCTGCATAGCCTAACACCAAGTATATAAAAATCAACGAGTCGCACTCCGGGAGTGCCGGTATTTAAAATGTTTAAAAAAGTCAAGTCAGTATCTTCATGCCCATATCCCCGAAGTGGTTGACAGAGGCACAACAAGGGTACCTACGACTGGCCGAATATACTAAGTCCCACAATGTGAAAGGTTGCAAGCCTATCGCAAACAGGCACACATCCAATCTCGAGCAACTTTTTTTGTATTAGGAAATTGGAAAAACTTCATTTTCTTTTTGTTGTCCGACCCCGGAATCGAACCCGGAACCTCATGAAGTCAAATCCAACACCTGTACCGCTAGAAAGGTATAATAAGTAAAATACAATATTCATTTAATTGTTTTTCAATCAATGTTCATTATTAAGATAGCTTACATTTCGGCCTGCAACCTCGCTTGGAGATATACCTACCTACCGGCAAAACGAAAATCACAGTATGAATTGATGCGACAACATACAGTAGTTTCACTCTCTTTCCGTCTTACGAATTTCAATCAGGTCACGTGAACTGAGGCGAGTTTGTCACCCATCACAAAAACTGCACAACGCCGCTAAAGAAATTTTTCACTTCCAAAAACTCGATGCAAATAGCCTTGTCTAAGGTTGTCTATGTAAAAGCAAATATGAAATCCAATTTGACAACAATTTACAAAAGAGATTGTAAGGTTTGAGCTTTGGCTTCAAAGAACTTACTTTCAATAATATTAAGACTAGATACCGGAGGCACGTGATGGCATTATGATGGAAGAAGTTGAATGGGCGATTAGTATTATGAAATATGATAAGATTGCGGGAGCAGATATTAAAAATAACAGCTGAGATGTTTAAGCTTGGTGATCCTGCCGTCCGGGACTCTTTCTGGGTCTTTTCCTTTGTAACACATGTTGGATGACCGGTAGAGTACCCGAAGACTGGCGACGAGCTGTCATCTTGTATAGAGGTAAGGGTTCACGCATGGACTGTACGATGGAGTGCCAGCAGTTGGATCAGTTTAGCATCAAAAGTTAAAGTAACCTCCGTAGTAATATAGCTTCATGGTACTAAAGTATGCATATTGATGTAATGCACATGTTTGTACATCCTTTTGTGCCACTTTGGATGTCAAAACTGTAAGTAGTACGTCGATAGTTTCGCAACAAATATTGCAAGTATGACTGAAACTAATACAATAAGTAAAATTCAAAACGGCCGCAACTAGACGCCAATCGCCATTGCAAAAAACAATGTAAACTATTGAAGTGAAAACTTTTTTAGCGGCGTTACGCACTTATTTTGGAACGGGTAAAAACTTCTAAACTCGCGTTAGGACACGTGACCTGATCGAAAATTCGTAAGACGGATGGAGAATAAACAGCCGGCGCGGCGTAGGAGAGAAAGTATCTCCGTCTCTTTCTACGGAGCTGCGAAAATGTATGCCTGCGCCTGCTGTTTTATTTAGACGGCGCAGGGCGCTTGCGCGAATGTTCGTGTTGTCGTGTTTGTGTATGATAGCGCAATAAATGAATATTGTATTCTACCACATAAATGATAGTACTTTCATAGCAATTCATGCAAAATTATTCCCTAACCATTCCAAAATATCAAAAATGCACAACGTTAATATTCAAGTTTTCACTTCTGCCAGCATTCCCGGAGTGCTACCCGTCGTTTTTTTCTTGTTTCAGTTGTTTGTCATAATCATGAAGCATGAAGCAGCATGAAATTACTACTAGTAACACACCTAACATCTTGCTAAAAAGTTATTTATATTCCTTGCACTTAACAAAGACCTGACGTCATTTCCAAGTATTGCTGGCACAAGACTCTTAAAAAGAGGCCGGTGCATTAGAGATAGTCAGCAACATTTGTAAATGACATCAGGTCTTTGCTACGAGTGTGACCTCCAGTAGCAATATAGCCTTATGGTCATAATGCAATTCTTGAATATTTTGTCTTTTGTCAGTAACGATAAGCTATAATAACTTTCTATAAAGCAATAATATATTGCGTGGAAAAATTATTTTATTTATGGAAAATGAAAGTACCACGTCGGGAAAAACCTTTATTGTAAAAGGTTTTATATGTTGGGTAAATATGAGTATATGTCGCTTGTTTGAACTGGACCCTCGAGCGAAGATAGTTTTACAGACGGTATTTGTAGTCATATGCAAATACATGCCACATTTCAATTTGTGGTATTTCTTATCGAAGAGAAATAACAACAAGTACCTATATCCAGTATCGTTTATTTTTGCGATATAACATTGAACAATTTTATTAACTTATTTTTAATTATTATACAATTATCAAATTTAATCGAACAATCTTTATTAACCTTCAACTCTTATATATACATACACACACACACACACATATATATATATATATATATATATATATAGCTTTGACACTTTTAGCGTCTTAGCACAATAAAGATTAAACACTCATTGAACAAATGGTTAACAGTGTCTGTTTAAATTTGGACTCCGACCAATAACAGATTGACGTGTCATCCACGTGTAGCATCTTATTGGTTGAATTTAAATTTTGACAGTGTTCAGTTAAACAGGCTTTAATTTTTTGTGTTAAGGCGGTTGGTCTTTAAACATATTATATTATATACAATTTTTTTATGTACGTATTTTGTGGCCTACAAAGTAAAGAAGGCTTGATACAAAGCCTGAAGTTACCAGTCTCCCTCCAATTTTGCAAATCACAAAATGGCGGCTTTAGTCTAAGAAATGACGCTCCGTTTTCTGATTTCTGCAACAATGGTAATATTCAATTTCCTAAAAGCAATGTCGGCACTTCATTAGTTTTTCCTCTGTCAACGCGACCCGCATTCTCTGATTGTTTGCAGCTCTCGCTTTGCCTAGCTTTTAACCTCCTGGGGTAATGTGACCTCCTTCGTTTTTGTTTAGCAAATTTTTAACGTGACCTCTCGCCAAGAAAGTAGGACGTCGACCGGTCGGAATACTCGTGCCTGAGATGCAATACTAACTTTAGGTTTATTTCATTTCTTAGTCTGAATGTTTAACCAATGACGGAAAAAGAAGGGTGTTATAAATTTCACGTCGGTAGGTATTTGTATGTGTTTGTGTTGTGTTATTATGGCAATACAAATATTATTCTTAGATTAATGATATTGCTTAATTCTTAGGTTGGCTATATTGTAACGGTAGAATGCATTTTTTCTAACTCTTTTGTTTTCACTTTCTTCATGTAAAACATGTGCGAAACATATTATAGTGAACTAGCTGAACCGGCAGACGTTGTTCTGCTACTTTTTTAATGTGATTTTAGCAAAAAAATTTGGGGTAAGTCACCCTTATCAGTTAGGAGTATGAAAAATAGATGTTAGCCGATTCTCAGACCTACTCAATATGCTCGAAAAATTTTATGAGAATCGGACAAGCCGTTTCGGAGGAGTACGGGAACGAACATTGTGACACGCGAATTTTATATATAAGATAAAACAACGTTATAGACAGTTAAAAATAGTTTTCATTCATTAGTTTGTACAGTTTGTTAGTGTCATCATAAATGTTTAAAGGAAGGACCAATTTCGATGGGGATATTTTGATAGAAAGCTGACGTAATCGAGGTGAGTCTTGGCTACATTAAATTTAGTTTTGTCATGGGTTATTGTTTTTTTTTCTAACCCAAGTTTAACTTTAGGTTGATTTTTTATTATATACATTCGCCACATATAGACCGGTAAGCTATGAGTTTTACGTCAGTATAGTTAACGGCTACCCCCAACTCCTAATCTGTAACACCACAGGAATATGTTTTTATAGTTCACGCAAAACTTGAATACCCTCACGCTTAAGTTCTTTAAGTCAGGTACAATCGAGTGCAACAATCGAAAAGAGATTTTCACCAGTTCAGAAACATATTTTTTAAATTGTTTTTTATTTGGTTTAGTACATTAATTATGTAACTCTTATATTTTTTCATAAACAAGCACTATGCATACATGTGCAAGAAAGCACGTAAACCATGTCATATCCTACTAATATTTATTAAATATCCAAAAGGTTGGACGTTTTACAAAGCATCAATATTTTTCTAACATACATGTAGTGTAAATTTCATAAAACATTTATAATACGAAGCAAAAGTTTAATGCATCTATACTTCAGCATAATTAAGCTCAGAGAAAGTGCAAAAACCGACTCCAACTATGTCATTGGCTACCACGTCACGATTTGATAATTCAGTGTTTTTTCAAAAGGTGTAGCAAGTGGAGTAGAGAGAAGAGAGCAACTCGGAATCCTGACCAATCTTCCTAAAATGTCATCAACATTGATTCGCTATTGGCCGAGTAATAGCTTAACAAACATACAAAGAATAAAAATAAAAAACGTACTGTCGAATTGAGAACCTCATTTTTTGGAGTCGGTTACAAAGAGATGAATCAAGAGTACAAATGAATATGAGCGAGAGCGCAGTACGCTTCCTCACTTCCCCGCATAGATACCTAGAAATGAGTTCTGCGAAATACAAGCTACCTACCTCGGAAGTGCATTTAATTTTGGGTGAAATGTAGAGTAGGGTAGATGGTTGACTTAAACATCAGTCCACAGGACAACGCACCTACAATATCTTCAGTGTGTATATATCACAGTTGCCTCTTACCATCAAGAAATCTGTTACACAAAATATAGACAGATATTTTTTTGCCCGTACGCTTGTTTGCTGCCTTCTCACATAAAAACTTTGGTCTTTATTCGAAAGTTTATAGCTTTCACGTTGCTGAAGCTTTGTTACTTGAAGAATTGAAATGCTTACATTCCCATTTTTCATGTATTAAATCTGGGTCTACCCTTTTCATTATTATTCTAGGATTCTGGCAAAGGTCAGAGCTTGTCAATCAGTACACATTTCTTGAGTAGGGGCTTACAAGTTGTAGGGTATAAGAATAGAATAAGTGATAGTACTAACGAAAATTTAAAAAAAAATGTCAATAATTTAGTAATATTTGATGATAAAAATTAATAACTTATTGTTAATTTGTTAAGTATAATAAGTTAAATTTATATAAAATAAAGTGTTTGTAAATTTACAATTATTTTGTCCAAATTCATTATTATTTAACAAAATTACAACATTTTTTTTTAGATCAGACGTAACTTTGCGGAAATGTTTGCGGAATTTTTTTCCCCGTGTTGGTCCGGGCTCCTTTGTAGAATAGACCATCTGCCTTCCTGTGCCAGGCAACTCGTAAAAGGTGAGCAAAGGCTTGCCGTCACTAACACCGTGACATCTGACTAGGTGGTAGAGTTTCGCAGCGACTCACCCGGATTGGTACCACCGCCTAACCTATTCTGCCGCCATAATGTCATGACGTGTTCCGGTTTGAAGGGTAAGGTAGCCGGTAAACTTACTTTTGCTCGAGGCCTGACATTCCGGCCTCAGGTTGTCAACGCACCATTACCACCTTTGGTGACTCTAGGCGGCGTGAATTTCTTACCATCAGGAAATCCGTCTGCTTGTTTACCTTCCAATGTTATAAAAAATCCATTATAACAGATGTAAAATAAGCTTTTATTTTGCTAATTATGAAGGATTATTTGCCATGACAGTTACACTGCTTACGCGGAATTAGCAAAATAAAGCCTTATTTTACAACTGTTGTAATTACAATACCTTTAGATGAATAATTATTGTTCTCTCAATTCATTAATTAATATTTATTATCTTTAATAAATTCTTAGGATTTTACTCTCAGCGTTACATTTTTATTAGCAAACGAGAGTTTGTAATATTACTAAAGGTTTTTTTTTACAAAAATATAGTTTCACTGAAATTTCTTACAAAACAGGAAAGGCTTGGTTTTCATTAAATGGATAACAAATGTTGCCTCTGAAAGTCTTAAAAGTCTGAATTATACGCCTTACCAAACTTGGATATGTTTAGAGGTAAATTAGTACCTAGCACTAAAGATATAGATGAAATGTAACCTGAAGCTTCTCACATAAATTTTCCAGCTCAGTATCCTCCAGAGGGAAATAACTTGTAAATTTACGAAGCAATATTTATTTTGCAATGTGGTCGTTTTTTGGGTGGCTACTGTCGTTAATAATATGATGTATCCAACCTTAATAAAATAAAAGTCAATCTGTTTTTGTTCCATAATGGCCAACGATTTCCTTGAAGTTTACGTCATTCTATCATAAAATGACCGTAAGATATCTACTTTCGCCTTTGGGAGTGCGTAAAATAAGTTTGTATATAAAAATAAACCGGGATAGAATAATTTATTTTATGCATAATGTAAAAAAGTAATTTAACCTCGCAATAACATCCAGAGATTTGTCATCCAACCTTAGGATATCAACGCAACCTTTATTGTCCTAAAAACGAATAAAATGCATAAAATGTGTATGTATGTAATATCTTAGACGCCCGTATCTCCCAAGTATGTGGCAGAGTTGTAACCAGGGTACTAGCGATTATTAAGCTACGCGTAGTCCTTCAGTTTGATAGACGGCAAACTTAGTCAACCTTTGGTGTCATTGTTTTTATTACAATACCAAATATCCCGGAAAACTTCATTCTACCCGCTAACGGCCAATATTAATAATGAATCCTAATCCAAAACGTGCTGTCCAAGATTGATATTTTGATCCATTTTTATGTTATCGCTTGCCAATAATATATCTGTGAACAGGATAAATATGGCAATTAGGTATAGGATAGGCCGCCGGATACGCAGCTATCTAGATTGCTTGAAATCCATTATATTGAGATACATTATTAACAATGGCCGTAAGTCTGTATGGAAATAATAAGTTATTTTTCCTGGGTTCCTCGCAGTTTTTACCATTTTTTTTTGGAATGAATAATGTGTTGCCAACCTCGCTTTTTACTACTTCACCGGGCTTTGTGGGCCGAGCAGAGTGCTCAGCCCGAGACATCATTATTTAGATGGATTGGACTGTTCCCTACAACGCCAGCAACAAGGGTTGTCTCCCGGGAGACCGTACCTCGACTTGGTGCTGCGTTCTGGTTACTGGGTGGATTAGGTGGAGGAATAGTGGCGGCTCGTCGCTCGGCGTTAGGCGCCGGGCGCAAGAGAGGTCTTCGTCGCCTAGACCGGCGGCGACGGTGTACCATTACCATTTGTTCTTACCTTTTAAACCTTCCCTGAACTTTCATAAATGATTATTAACCAACATTATCAAAAACCAAATCGGTCCAGCCCTTCTCAAATTTTAGCGAGAGTAACGAACATCTATTGTTAATTATTATATACATAGAAGATAGATAAGATACATATAATATATACCAAAAGGTGTGTTTGGGTGGCTGTAAAGCTCGCGTTATCTAAGTAACATTCTTATACTTAAGAGTGGAAAAGTGGAGAAGCAAGGGGAGCAAAGTAGACCTTGGGAATAACTGAGATAAAAAAAATTAAAAATCAGTTCCTAAAATAATGGACCGATCGATTAAGATACAGGAAAGAAAAGAGTTGAACAACTTCCTCCTTTTTATAGTCAGTTAAAATAAAATCGGTCGAATCATGACGATTTCCTCTAAAAAATTAAATATTTCATTATTTGTAGCTGTAATTCGTTTGATGATTCATATACTGTTAGTAACAGGACTTAAAGTTTATTAGTATTTGCTTTATTTCGACCTCCTCGTTACCCAAAGTCCATTATTTTTTTTTTATTTCTTAACACAGGCTATGACACACATTGCCCCGTGTTGGTCCGAGTCCACTGAGTAGAATAGACCATCTGTCTCTCCTGCAATGGTTGTCTCTTATCATCCGGAGAGTCGTTTTCTTATTCGCTGGTCCTTCACATAAAAACATACTTTGTTTTATTCTTACATCCTATAATAAACACTATTTTTTGTGCGTTGTAGAGAAAAAATAATTGGCTGTATAGGTTGTCCTGTCTTAACTGGTTATTTACTCCAAAAAATATTATTTAGCGATGAAATCCCCTTGTGATACATTTCGAAGATAGTATACTCAGTTTGATTGACATTCCCCTCGAGTCCCTATCATGGCGTATCATCCTCTGCATGAGAGATCAAGACATATAAGGTCCTTCTAAATTAGGTGTTCAAATTATTAGCAGGGTTCAGTACATATAATAAAATAAAATACGTTTTTTATGTCACGTTGCGCATAGTAAACTCTTTCAAATAAAATCAGCAAAGAATCAGGTCGCCTCCTTTATTCGTATTAAATATTAAGACTGCTACTGCTATTTTCTAGTCTCTATACTTCTTATCGACGGTGCTTGATGGAATTCCATTCTAGAAACAATTTATTAACTTCACTTGTACTTTCCACAATATATTTTTGAAGTTATACTTCTTTTGGCGCGTTAGGAAAAAATGATGAGGGTAAATTTTTACGATGCGCGCGCACACCGTCACGAAAAACCGACATGATGAAGTTAGCTATGAAGTTAGCTATAGATAACATTTTAGTTTTCAAAAAGATTTTTATCTTATTACGCCGAAGAAGTATAACTTCTAACGCATGTACATAAGTAACACTTTTTTTTATTATTATATTTTAGCCTACCAGTTTCACTATACAGAAAGTACAAGTGCACCTAGTAAAAAAATGTTTCTATTTTCTAGTCCATTTATATTTGATTTCAATTTTAACTTGGATGAGTTTATTCTGTATGTAGTACGGTCTATTAAAAAACAAGTCATTTTAATCACATTACTTTTCATGGAGATATCTTTAATTGCATACACTGAACACATTTTGCTAAAGAGTATTTATTGCTGAACACTGTCTAAAAACTTACACACCTATTTTGAAAGAACCCTATAAGCTTATATATATATATATATATATATATAAGTTATTATATATAATGCGTTAATTTTTGTCGTATATATAATATGATCAAACAAATAACTGTAGGGTTGCTCTTGAATCATCTCGATATCATGCGAATTGGAAATTGGGATTTGGATTTTAAGATTGGATTGGGAATTTCAGAATTTGAACTCGGTTCAGATTAAACCAAGTCCAACCAAGGCGAAATACAAACAGCAGATCTAAAAGCAGTTTAGCGCATAAACCGAGTTTAGATAAGTTGATCAAATTGAAATCCAGGTTAAGATAAATGCGGTCGTTGTTATACGAATTGCTTGATTCGAAGATGTTACAAGTTTTGCCGAATTAAGTATCTGAAAATAAAAATAGTAAGGAAATAATCGACACACAAGCTATATAAAAATATGGGTTGGGAATGTCTTAATTATCAAAACTGTTTTTTAAATAAACAAATAGTTAAGGTAAGATTGTCGCCATTGTGGTCTAAGTTTTGGACTTGACTTTATGAGGTCCCGGGTTCGATTCCCGAGTCGGATAACAAAATATTATATATATTTATAAAAATAATGTATATTGCATGTCCATTCGTATATATAACCAAATTCCTGATAGTCTGAAATCACTTCCAGTAAAAAGATTTCGAAAGAAGGTATTTGATTTGCTATTAGAGAAGACATATTATAGTGTTAAAGATTTTCTTGCTGACAAACGTAAATAAATAATATATATATATATATATATTTATTTTTAATAAATTTAAGCCTAATTTAAGTAATAAAATCATGGTTGCCGGGGAGTTTGTTTCGCCGTTTCTTCTCCCGACGGGCTAGGTTTGGAAACGGTGGTAGTGTACGGTAGATAGGACTAAAAATTAATCTACCTTTAAATTAATTTATAACAAATTATGAAACTTATGTTCATAAATAAATAAAATGTTTATTAAAATGTAAATAAGGGCTGTGATTTAAATGTACATTTTTATAGAAATATGTAACTTTTTAAAATTAACTAAATATTTGCACACCACAATGTGGTAGAATATGTTGTATTCTTAAATATGTTTATAACAACTTTTTAACACACATATTCCGCAAATAAATAATTTTCATTTCGTTTCATTTCAAAAAAAAGTTTTTTCCAAGTTTCTAATAAAAAAATGTTGCTCGGAATTGGATGCGTGCCCGGTTTAGCGATAGGTTAGCCACCTATCACACTGTGGGATTTAATGTTTTCGGCTAGTCGTTGGTATCCTGGTTGTTAATCTGCCTACCTCTATAGGAATATGGGCATGAAGATACTTCAAGGGAAGATTAAAAATATGTTGACATTATAATCTGTACCCAGTGTAATAGTAGTAGTAGTAGTAGTAGTAGTTAATAGGTGCTACATCTACTAAACTGTTAGGAATATACTTAATCATTTTAAATAATTTGTATCTCACAACTACTTTTAGGATTTTAATTATTATTGAATATAATTATATCTTGGAGGGTGAGCGGAGTACCCAGTATCACAGGTTCTTACCTAGTACCCCCTGTACAATGTAACTGTAACAACATTTTTATTTAGTAAAAATGTTGTTAATTTTTTTATGTTAATGATATATTTCAATGAAGCAATTCATACAATAGTGATGGACATTTACTTACAAATTCGTTTGAACATATATAACTTATCCTTAATCGTTCTAAGTAAATGTTATTTTCTGGCATAATACGTAATTACTTGTTGAATATTTAATACTTCTGATTTCTAGTCAAATACACGTAAATTATTTGCGGGTGTGATGTTATAATATTAATCTATCAAATTAATAAGGATATTTGGCAGGATATTACAATAAGGATAATCCCATAGCGATCGTTCTGACGTCGAAATTTTATTAAGCCTATATAAAGCTCAAGGTTTATCTGTTTATTTGGAAAAAATAATGACTGTCTTTTACAAAAAATGCTAAAGCTTTTTTGTGAATATTTGACATACATACATAGCATTTTTAGCCCAATGGCCAATGGAACACCTATAGATTCGATTTAGATAACCATCTTTCCATTAATTTGTATGTCACGGTCACTTTATTCCCAATCTATTCCTTTATTAGCGGCCTGCCCCGGCTACCCACGGTTATGAAATATACACATAAACCTTCCTCTTTAATCACTTTATCTATTTAAAAAAACCTGTTGCGTAGTTTTAAAGATTTAAGCATAAAAATGGACATAGGGACAGAGGAAGTGACTTAGTTTTATACTATAGAGTGATTAGGAATACACAGTTGAAATTTCATCGATGGCTGGTGGATATATTTTCGGAACGAAACATTTTTATTAAAAAAAACCGGTTTAGCCCAACTCTTCAGGGTTATTTTATTTAAAGGGTTAAATTTAGATTAAAAGTTTTGTTTTTACATTTATGAGATTAACTATGTTTGAGATGTGTAAACATAACTTGCCTAGCATTGAAATAAAAAACGACGGGTTGAACTCCCGGAGTGTCAGCAGAAGTGAAAACTTGAATATTAACGTTGTGCATTTTTGATATCCTGGAATGGTTAGGGCATTATTTTGCACGAATTTCTTTAATTATCAGTATGAAAGTACTATCATTTATGAGATAGAATACAATATAAATTTATTGCGCTATCGTACACAAACATGACAACACGAACATTCGCGCAAGCGTCCTGTGCCGTCCTACGAAATTTCAGGTCACGTGTCCTGACGCGACGTCACGAAGTTTTTACCCATTCCAAAAAAAGTGCGCAACGCTGCTAAAGAAGTTTTCACTTCAAAAAACCTTATTCTTAAAAAAATATGTATGTTTGCTAAGGTAAGGTATTTTTCACGTAACAAAAAAAAACTATAACGATCAGCAAACAATCAGCGAACTAGCACAGGGTCTCCTGATAGTCCAAGACAACCGTGGCCTATAGACACCACAGATGTTATAGGTGCGTCTACGTCTACCGGTGCTACTAACCTACTAAATCTACCGGCTACCCTTTGGACCGGATCATGACTGTCACTATAGCAGCAGAATTAGTTAGGTAAGGAGTAGATCCCTACCCGTGGAAGTTGCTGCACAGCACTCTACCGCCACTGGTCTTATTGGTAACGACCTACGAGTATTTCATGTGCTCGCCTGTTACGAGCTGCCTGGTTGGAGGGTGCATACAAATACCTGGAGCAATACGGGGCAAAATTATAACTGCAAGTGAAGCCACAGGAAATACCTAGTAAATATATTATAACAATAAAAAAGTGATTTTTCCAATTTTTTAACAAAAAAATGTAGGCCGGGATTGGTTGTGTGCCTGGTTGGCGATAGGCTTGCCTATCACTTTGTGGGAGTTACAGTCGTATTTAAGAAGCTTACTTGTACTAAGTAATGAAAAAACGCTATGCAAAGTACGACATTTAGCTATGCGTTACTTACGTTAAGCCATACAATTCATGAACAATACTTAGAACTGATATTGAACTAAGTATTGTTCATGAACAGGATGGCATGACGTAAGAAACGCACAACTAAATGTCGTATTTTCATTCCTTAGCCAAGTAAGTTTCTTGAATACGGGTGTTAGTGTCTTCGGCAAGTCATGGGTGCCCTGGTTGTGCCTCTGTCTACCACTTCAGGGATATGGGCGTGAAAATACTTACTTATATATTAAAACACACAAATCTTCTCAAATGTAAACCAAACAGTTTATCAGAACATAAAATAGCGATAAACAAACATAATGCCACACAATAGACATGGCCTGAATATCAACTTAGTTACTCAATAAGACGTGTTTTATGATTCACAAATATTCGGGAATAACAAATATATATAAGATGACAGTTTGATATAGATCCGACGTCCTTATTTCCCGACGGAACACCGTGGCCCTTGAATGGAATTCCGTCAAACGGAAAAAGTTTATTTGTGACTTCAAGGAATGTACGAATACTAAATCAAATTGATATGGGAAAAATGTTATTTATCGTATCTTATTTTGGTATCGTGTTTTTCTAAGGAATGGGCGATCAAATGTAGTATTTTTATGTTTTAGTCAAGAAGTGGCTTAGCATAATGATATATCTGCTTGAAAGTTGTGTAGATTTCAAAGATTAGAAACAGACATGGGCGTAGCTATGTATGGGCAGAGTGGGACAGCTACCCCCTCTAGAAAAGTGACACTGTGTGAATTGTTAACTGTCGCTTAAACAGAGCCTTTACTATGCGTTGGTATAGTTACGTTCGGCAAGTTTCGTTTCGAAATCTGTGACACTTTTGGTCAATAAATGTGTTTCTCTTACGGCCAATGTTAATAATGTATCTCAATCTAATGGATTTCAAGCAATCTAGATAGCTGCGTATCCGCCGGCCTATCCTATATCTTATTCCCATAGTTATCCTGTGCACAGATATATTATTGGCAAGCGATAATATAAAAATGGATCAAAATATCAATCTTGGACAGCGAGTTTTGGATTAGGATTGATTATTAATATTGGCCGTTAGATAATGTTCTAAGTTTTCATACAAATAGTTTACAGAGATGATAGCGAGTATAGTAAACTTGACAAGCTGTAAACTCGTGGTAAGGGCTTTGGTCTTTAAATGTGTTTCTCTTAGCTACCAATAGAGGCGCTGTTCAAAGTTTTCATACAAATAATTTTCGTAGACGCTAGCATTATTGATTATAGTAAACTCGACAAGCGGTAAACTCATGGTAGACTGGATACCTAATATGTAAATCGTGGACAAAAAGTTAGTAAAAAAACAGAAAAGTTTTAAAAATATTTATGGTAGAGAACTGAGCTGATTATATTTTGTTAAAACTTTGGCTTTTTCTGGACATAACAATTTGTTTTAAATTATTACCTCACCTTTACTAGGTATTTATGTAAGATACTCATTTAATTAAAACAATGTAATATAAGATTTTCTTTGTCTGCTCCTTCTTCTTTAATTCTTCCTATAATTATTATTTAAATTGTGACTACGGAAATGCTGCTTAAGTAAAAGAAAATAAAGCGAACCTTTCGATTTTGGTACGTGCAATACCAAATACATCTATATAGTATATAAAAGAAAGTCGATTTAGTTACACTATATTTTATAACTCAAGACCAGTTAAACATTATTTTTCCGAAAATTGATGGGGAGGCAGCTTAGAATCAGGAGAAGGAAATAGGGTACATTTTATCCCGTTTAAACGCGAGGAAACTAAGAAAATCAACATCTTAATTTTTCCCATACAAACTGAATAGGTTTCACCCGTAGCTCTTCGGAACAGCTAATATAACATAAAATATAGTCGTGTTAGTACTATTTATAATTCAAGAACGGCTAAACCGACTTGGCTAAAAAATTGTCAGAAGGTAGCTTAGAAACAGAAAACGGATATGGTATACTTTTTATCCCGTTCGACTGCGAGAAAACTAGGAAAAATAACATTTTAATTTTACCCTTACAAAATGATTAGGTGAAACAAAGTTCGCTGGACCAGCTACTAGCTAATATCTATCAAGCCATGAATTATTAATGTTAAAGCTGGCTAGTGTCGTAGTAATTTATTGGTTTGTGAACTCGAACAGTTCTCCTACCTGGTACCTGAGATAAATAAATTCTAGACCACAAGCGATATAGATTTCGATACGTAAATCACGAAAAGTAATCTATAGCAAGTAATAAGAGTTTTCCTTGTATTACAATTGCAAAATAACAGTCCCATTTGGTAATAGGATAGATATACAGAATATTATTTATAATTGGAGATTAGATTAAGGAATAAAGTCACCAATTTTTTTTATTAGCGAGAGTAAATCAGATCACTATGCAATGCTAAGGATTAAAAAATAAGAATATAAAAGAAAATAAAGTGACGAGGGTATTTTTTTACAGTAAGCAGAAATATCATACACGATAATATAGGTGTTAGGGTAATATCATGTGCATAAATCATTGTAAAAAAATTTTACTACTCAAGGTACTATTATTTAAATTATGCGCTTCGGCTTTACACTTTTTACTCTTTTTGCACTTTATACTTTTATTTTTAAATTGGCTGACCTAATCTAAATTAAAGCGAAATGATTAATTATGTAATAACAAGATATCTTTAAAATACATTCGAATTTCCACAGCTTGACGAATATAGTCGAAGCGCATAATTTAAATAGTGCTACTGTAGGTAATCTGGTATTCAAGGGTATATCTAATGTCGAGCTGAGCACAAAAAAAGGCCAGATAGCCGAATTTTCCAAAGGACCACCGTCGATCTATTTCAATAGGGTTCCTATTTCATTCAGTTGTGAAACTCGAAATTACTTACCAAAAAATATTTTTTTTGCAGATCCTACATTAAGTAAATATTCCTGAGTAAATATTTGGGAAAAATACTTAGTACCCTAATAGGTATACACTTACATTGTATAACTTATTAGGTATGCTAAAATAATCAAAAAAAGGCCAGACAGCCGTATTTCTTAAAGGCTCACCGTCGATCTACTTGAATGGGATGGAAACAAGCAGGAGACTCTCCTGATCATCAAACATAGTTCGGTGAAGTTGTAAAAACCGCGAGATTAGCAACATATTTCGAAAAGAAAAATAGTCGTATACAGACACCACAGATTTTATTGGTACGTCTCTATATTATACCTTTCCCTCCAGCATGGGAAACAACAATTGATTATTTTGCTAACTTTAATTTGCTTATTTCGCGAAACCAGTGTAACTGTTTTGCCAAGAAGTCTACCACATGATACCGAATGTAACAAGTTTAGCAAACGTTCCTACGCCTACCAGCGCGACCAGACCGCGATAAATAAGGTCAGATCTAAATGTCATTTCCTTCGAATGTGATGTTTTAATGTAATTTTGATTTCACATATCAAAAGTAGCCGCAGTAATTAGCTTTTTCTAGCATCTTCTTATCGGCAAAAGGAAATTTAAAGCGCCCAATTATGAAACTTATTTTTAATTGTAACTTAATTTAAATTAACCCCATACTGTATTGTTAACTTTTCAAGCCCTTTTTTCGATACCCATATTTTTTTATTAAATAAATAATAAATAAATAAATATCCCTGGACAAGTCATACAAATTGAATCTAGCCCCAAAGTAAGCAAATTTTACACTTGTATTATGGGTGTTAGTCAACGATACTAATACATAGAAATACTTAAATAGATACCAGAATAAATTTAATAAACACCCAGACTCGGAAATGCAGACATCTAAATATTCTTCACACAAATGCCTGCCCCGTCGGGAATCGAACCCGAGCCTCGCGGTTGCTCGATGTATTTAGGCGTGTATGCTAGCCACTCGACCAACGAGGCAGTTATTTTGCTTCTATGGAATTAAAAAAAAACACATCTTGTAACGTGTGGCTTTGATTTGAAGTTTTGTTGACTGAAAGAAAATTTGATTAAAAAACAAGTAATACATAATTAAGTATAGGGTAGAAGCCAGAGGGATCATAAACAACTTGTTGATTTGTTTCCGGACAGCATCCCCGGCTGGAGAAACTAATAAAAGCTTTCAGACTTACCGCACGCGAACAAAAAGATTTGCTTCCTCTTTTATTATTCAAAGAGATAAAGATTGGAATTCTTTAAAGTGGTATTTCCTGACTAGCGTAACTTGAGCTTCATATAGCAATGATTAAATAGTTGTAATACCTTACAGCTTTTAGATCATTTCCATACTCAAGCCGCCTTCACTCAACGTCAGACAGGAAACTCTACTAAGTTAGTGCCGGCAGAAGTCAAAAAAGAAGAAGTCGTAGAAGAAGAAATCAAATTGCAACTATACATTTACTGTGATTATTTAAATAAAAATAGAGATTTCGACCGCGTCGCCTTTTGATGATTCTTTTTTCAAAAGATATTAAATATTTTTGAAATCACCACATAAAGTTTAACAAAAAGTATCTTCACGCCCATATCCCCGAAGAGGTAGGCAGAGGCACAACCAGGGTACCCACGACTAGCCAAAGATACTTAGTCCCACAATGTGATAGGTGGCAAGCCTATCGCCAACTGGGCACATATCCTATCCCGAGCAACATTTTTTTATTAGAAAATCGAAAAAATCCAATGTTCTTTATGTTAGTTTTGTCGCCTCTGTGGTCTAGCGGTTCAGTTGTTGGACTTGACTGCATGAGGTCCCGGGTTCGAATCCCGGTATCCCGGAAATGTCGATATCAACATCCAAATAAAAGACACAGAGTTGCGTTAAAAACCCCTTTTTGGAGTCACTTAAAAATTGAACTGACCATAAACGTAAGCTATTTTTAACTAGCTTCGTTTTTTGTTTTCCTTTAAAAAGTTTTAATGATCATCTCATTAGTCAAGGACTTAGCGCACACTGCCCGCAAAATGCCTAACTATCCACGAGGCTCGGGTTCGGTTTTCGACAGCATGTATGTAATAAACATAGAAAAAAATATGTTCAAATATGCCTACCTATTAGTCTCTTACTCCAAAAGTAATAATAAGCTAGTTCTTTCTTTCTTTAGGTTTTGGCAATTATGTTAGTATTTTGCCATTAGTCAAGTAGAAATTTGCATCAAATTTTATATCAATTATAATTATCAGTCATCAGTCATAAGTCGTCAGTAAGTCATGTCAGGCTCTTGGGTAAAACGGTGGCCTTTTTACACAAGCTCATGTAATGAGATTTGGCGGCAACGAGGAAATATACGATACGCTAATTTCTTCATGATTATTTCATTTGTGCACTTTCACTGAACAAAATTGTACAAAATTCCACCAAAATTGACTAATTTCACTTAATATTAACACGAAATTCAATAATTATAAACAAACTTCGACCATCTTTTCTCTCGATGGCGCCAAAACTCCAATTAAGCTAGTTGCTTTTGATTTAAATCAATTATTAAGCGACTCCAAAAATGGGAATCTTGAGTCATCTTTCTGTTTTTTGTTTGTATTTGTCATTCAAGATATATTAAGTAATCTTAATCTTTTAATTTTATAAGTTTCCATGACCAAGTTCCCATCCATCATCTAATCATTATAGTATAACATTTCAGTGTCATTAATCTAGGAGTGTATTCCAAGAACCAGCTCCATCGAATGAGGATAGTTGATTTAAAAAGGAGTTGCAAAACGTCACCATGACAATAATTAAGCGCGGTAAAACTGCAAAAATCGACTCCAACTATTTCATTGGGTATTATGTCGCGGTTTGATAATTTGTTTTATAAAGATAGCAAATGTTTCCGAAATGGTCCGACATAAATTTTATCAACATCCTATTAGCAGTTTTGAGTTACACTTAATAATATATACTTTTCACTTATCTTGACGACCTCCTAATTGATAAGTCTTTCAAAAACCAATAAGCGGATCATGATAACACTAATAGGGGACTACCTCGGAATCATGGTTTATCTTTCTAAAAAATTACCATCAAAACTGATGTATTAGCCGAATAATAGCGGAACAAAAATACAAAAGAACATAAACAGTCGATTGAGAACCTCTTCCTTTTTTGGAGTCTATTGAAATATCCTGTTACATGTTAGTTTTTCTCTAAGCGCGCTTTCATCCCTAGTGCAAATTCGTTCAAAGTCATTTCTATATGAAAAGTAAATCGAACCTGGAACTGTCCTCTCGTTGAACAGCTAAGTAATGTGCCAGTGTCGTTGGTGAACTCTACGTGGTGCGGCGGTCCAGTGATGGTCCTTCGTGGTTCCGGTGTGGCTCGAACTGCTGGAATAAAACAAATATTGTGAGAATATTCCACACCACATATTAAACAAACCAGTTATTGCTCAGTAGTTTATAAGTGATATTGGATATGTGCCCGGTTGGCGATAGGCTTGCCAAGTATCACATTGTGAGACTTAGTGTTTTCGGCTAATCGTGAATGCCTTGGTTGTGCCTCTGCCTGCTTCTTCAGGAATGTGGGCGTGAAGATACTTTAATTTATAGTCGACTAAAGAACTACGATTGTGTCAAATTCTGTAATATATTCGCCTCTGTGGTCTAGCGGTTCAGTAGTTGGACTTGACTGCATGAGGTCCCGGGTTCGAATCCCGGGTGTGGCAAAAAAAATGAAATTGGACTTTTCCAATTTCCTAATAAAAAAAATTTCGGGATAGGATATGTGCCCGGTTGGCGATAGGCTTGCCACCTATCACATTGTGGGACTTAGTATCTTCGGCTAGTCGTTGGTGCCCTGGTTGTGCCTTTGCCTACATCTTCAGGGATATGGGCGTGAAGATACTTTTTTTATATATTTATTCATTTTAACAATACTATTTTTTTCTTATCGTCGGTCGTCACACACACAATATCTAAGTCTCAATTTTTCAGTCAGGGATAATAATGTTTAAAACAGATTCCTTAACATTTTACTTTAATGGACATAGCTCATTAAACTAATTAATTATTAATAAAAGCTAATGAAGATATCGAAAATCTTACTTATCAACCTTTTAATTCAAAAAAATACTTATTGAAAATATTTTTGAAATTCTGAAAAGCAATTTTGTTTTGATATTATAAAAGAAGGTAGATCTTAAAATCAGGTGTTCCTTCAGCGCGCCTGCCGCAGGCCACAGCTTTCGATTTCCGGTTAATTTCACAAGAACCGCGATTGTTTTATGCCAATGTAAAGTCACTTTATGTAACATTCGAGACGGTGTTGAACTTTAATCTTTGAATTTTTTTGATTTCATTATAACTTTAATTTATATTTAGGAAAGAGCTAGGAGCTTTATTTTCGTCTAAAACAAAATGAACAATAGCTAATCAATCTAAGTATACTTCGATAGTACCTCATCGTTGGCTAATGGGGAAAAAAAGCACAGGTTCATATTCTATATACGGTAAGGTACTTAGTCTGGGTTTTATTGAATTTAATATCTTATCAAAGTATTTCTCTGCGTATTAGTATCGTTAACAAACATCTTTAACTTAAGGTTATAAAAGGGTATGAAAAGGGTTATGAATGTGAAGGAAGCCAGGTTTATCAGGATCGTAAGGTGTGGCACTGGATACTCTCTGCCTGCCCCGTAATGGAATTGGCGTGAAGATATGTATGTAAGCTTATAAAAGCGAATTTTGGGGCACAACCCATTTTGTAATTTGATCATCGATAAGTATTATTATAAATGAATAAAAGATTCCATCTCATGTTTAAAAATCAATTGATGTTAGTCTCGCTAAAACTTGAGAACGGCCGAACCGATTTAGTTTATTTTGGTTTTGAATTATTTGTTAAAGTCCAGAGAAGGTTTAAAAGATAATAGACGAAAAACTGCAAGTAAACTAGGAAAAACAGCATTTAAATTTTTCAAATTCAAAATTTAAAAGTTGGGAGTAAATTTGTAAATCACTTAACCATCAATTTTGTAACTATCTGCATTTTTTTAGTCGGCCACACTGTCGCACTACGTCAGATACTGTTATGATAATGACTGAATGTATAATGTATTATCAGATACTGCCATAAATAAAAAAAATGGTTGCCTGTAAAGTCGGTTTTACGGGCGAAGATTTTACGTGAAAACGTCTTTTTCTCGGTAGAATATTTATTGATATGAATATTATTAAATTGCACAATAGGAACAAGGAATTGAATGAAAATAAGAAATGCACAAATTTTAACTATAGAAATATATTTTGTTTACAAAAACATTGTAGCGGTCCGGCGGGCCTCTCTCTCGTTCGGTGACTCATCATAACAGACGTGAGCGGGCGTTACACTTTTTCAAGAGTGACTCCGAGCCACAACCTAATTTAAGACGTTGTCACGTCAAAATAAAAAAGTTGGCTCAATTCAAATTACAAGATTTTATTTTGTTATCATTTCGATATCTCAATTCCCTGAGAGGACAAAACAAATTTAATAGGAAGGCTATGTGCAACATCTAGTTGTCTATATAAATACTATCTGCTCCTGCGAACTTCGTTTCGCCCATTCAATTTCTATGGGAAAAATTAAAATGTTATTTTCCCAGTTTTCTAACAATCGAACAGGATACGAAGTATCCTATGTCCTTCTCTAGATTCTAACCTCCCCACTAATTTCCAGCCTAATGGGTTCAGCCATCCTTGAGTTACAAATGGTGGAACTAACACCGTTTTCTTTTGATATGTAAACTAGCTGATCCCGCAGATGTTGTTCTGCTACTTTTTTTAATGTGATTTTAGTAAAATAAATTGGGGTGAGTCACCCTTGTCACTTAGGGGTATGAAAAATAGATGTTGGCCGATTCTCAGACCTACTCAATATGTTCAGAAAATTTCACGAAAATCGGAAGAGCCATTTCGGAGGAGGTCTGTTACACGCTCCGTGGCACGAGAATTTTCTATATTAGATATTCTAATACCCTATAATAAACCTCTATAGCTGATGTATTGGGGAGCAATTTTAGTTCATAAAGTAGATCGTAAAATGACAATTTTCGCGAGGAACGTATTGACATCAGGTGTTTGTACAACGCGTCTGCCGCAGGCCGCAGCTTTCGATTTCCGTTTAATTTCACGACAACCGCAACTACCGCATTATACCAGTGTATAGTCGCTTTATGTTACAGATAGATTCAACTGTCATCTTTGACTAATTGTATTGTAATGAATGGTGAACATTTTCTCAAATTTCAGTTAGTACGTAAATCTTCGTTATGTATTTAGCCCTTCATTTTCATATTTTAATTGTGACATTATCTTTCTGACAAAAAAATGAAAAATAAACCCTTGACCCTTGAAAAATAGATTTTTTCAGAAAAACATTTCATGTAAAATGGTACTAAGATGAACAAAGTTTGCCCTGTGAAAAAGATCAGATGAAATATGATCAGATCTTATGTAGAGCCAAGCTTCTTAAGCTTCTACAGGGCCTTGCTCTACTGGGCCTAACTTCACAAATTTTATATATCAGTAAAAATATATGGCTTCGCCGTTGCTACCGTCGTGGAGGTGATGCAAATATTTAGTTTCTTAAGTAATTATAAGAATGAGAATAAGTTTACGTTTTTAAAAAGGCATTATTAAGAAATGTATTAAAAATGGTTATTACAGGTATCTAAACATTTATATATATATATTTGAGTAAAATTAGTGACTATTTAAGTGTAAGTTCAATTATTCATTTGTACAATATATGTTTAAGTCAACAAACATTAACGATTTTAAGCATACAATAAAAATAATATGCCTTACAAGCGGGTTATACAGCGCAATGAACTTCGTTAAGCAACTCGAATTTACATTCTTGCAATAAATAACTTATGAACTTAAAAATAATCTTAACAATAACAGTAATGTTTGATACGAAACTTCTCTGTCGACACATTTCTTTGTTACGTTAATGAAACTCTAGTTACTCCCACAAAAAAACACAGTATGTTATTGCCGAATTTCATACTGCGTTCTTCGTGATTTTTCGTTTGAGCTTCATGGTACCCTCCACGAAAATTGGTGTCATAAAAAATTTTATTTTGTAAATGTGCACATTAATACAAACACATTTTTTATTTATTTGTAGGTATATGTACTAAGTATTCTACTCACCTAGTCTAAAGACCAGATTATAATCTTATACCTAAATATAAATCCCCATCACCCTTTGTTATCGTGTGACAACTGAACAGATGAACCAATTTGCTAATTCCTTTTTTGTTAAGTCGGTAAGTGTCAGGAGGACAGTTAGGACAGGACAACGTTTTAAATAAAAGGTTCAGTAAGGCTTCGCAGATAAGAAAAAGTACATTATTGGGCTTTGAAGAACAAAGGAATATTTTTCGTTTTCAACATAAAATACGTCTGTAGAAATTGTTTGTTTTCCGCAACAAAAACTGAAAAAATCAAAGACTTCAAGCTTTGTATAATTGAAGGAAAAGGCAATAATGTGCCCTTTTGCAATGCTTGTAGCGATAATGCCTATTCATCTCTATTGAATCGGCCGAGATTCCGACAATGGTAGCAAAATGTAATTAAAAATGGCGCCGGTTACACAAAGGAAACTTTTTAGGAATTTTCGGTTTAACCTACGTATTAAAAAATGTTAACACCGTCATTTAACAAACACACAGCTCTTCTAATGGTAAGTGC
Organism: Calephelis virginiensis; assembly: GCA_002245475.1. Taxonomy (NCBI): domain Eukaryota; kingdom Metazoa; phylum Arthropoda; class Insecta; order Lepidoptera; family Riodinidae; genus Calephelis; species Calephelis virginiensis. The sequence goes on along the minus strand of NJDC01000558.1, from coordinate 741,507 downwards.
CTTCGCCTATATACACCATAGATGTTACATGTGTGTCGCAATCCTGTAGCCGAAATGTTAGGCCTATTGTGCCAGTCGACCGGCTACCCTACCCTACGGCCCAGATGACACAGCCTTTTAATAGAACAGGTAAGGCGGTGGAACCCTCACCAGGCAAGATGCTGCACAGCACTCTATCAAGAGTGTTTTTTTTGGAAATGACCTAAATTTTTAATTTTCTTACAAAAATAATGTTGTCCGGGTTTGGATGTGTCGAGCACATATACAAACCAAACAAACAAACTTACCACCTATCACTATATACTTAGGGTCTTCGGCTAATCGTGGGTACCCTAGTTGTGTCTCTGAATACCTCTTCTGAGATACTTTTTTTATGACTTATGTTTTAACCTGTGCTCGCCTCTTACGAGCCGCCTGCCAGAGAGGCAGATGGTCTATTCTAGTCAGCGGACTTGGACCAACATTGGGAAAAAACTAAAAAAAAATATACACGTTTCTGAGATTTAATATTCTCAAAAAATAGGTTTAAGCATACTAAACCACAATCAAAGGAAGGAACGTTCCACGTACAGCCATAAAGTGTAAAGGAGGTAGCCTATTATTTGCTCCTCAAATGAGAAACGTGCGAGGATGCTTAGTATTCCAGAAACCTTTATTATACAGATAAAGTAATATATTTAAGTCTCTGCATATTAAATATGATATAAAGTAAAGTATCTTCACGCCCATATCCCCGAAGAGGTAGGCAGAGGCACAACCAGGGCACCCACGACTAGCCGAAGACACTAAGTCCCACAATGTGATAGATGGCAAGCCTATCGCCAAACGGGCACATTTCCAATACCGACCAACATTTTTTTTATTAGAAAATTGGAAAAATCCATATACTGCCTATAGCCTTCCTCAATAAATGGGTTGTCGAACACTAAGAGAATTTTTCAAATCGGCCCTGTAGTTCTGAGCTACGCGTTTAAGCACACAAACTTACTCTTTAGCTATATAATATTAGTAGGTATTAGATATAGTACATATACAATATTTAAAAAAAATAGTTATTAATTTATTTTAAAACGCATACATCCATTTAAATCTATAAAGTATTAAACACTCACCTTTTACGTATTTTTTTATAATTGCGTGAATTTACAAGAATTGTGGTTTAAGTCGTTTATAATTATTAATCTAAGGCGTTTATCAAACAACAATACAAATTCAAATTATTTATTTACTGTCACCTTAGGTATTGAAGTAGATTACAAACTAATGGAAACAGCCTTAGTAAAACCTAGGTGAGAGTCTGGTGCCTGTTGTAGGTAATGACCTGAGTTACAAGTCACCAGCGCCCCCTCCGCGGATTTTCATATACAGTTACATTA
>NJDC01000558.1:631763-740099 GCA_002245475.1 Calephelis virginiensis | reverse complement strand
GTGCGTGCGTGCGTGCGTGAGTGCGTGCGTGCGTGCGTGCGTGCGTATAACCTTTAATAACCTGCAATTATTAAAGGCTACAGGAATCGTTAGGTACCACTTCTACAAACTAATATATATAATTATAAATGACACCCCATTTTTTTAACGCACCACGCTTGAACGGGTGGACGCTAATTATTTTTTGTTGTGTTAGTTATTTTCAGAAGGTTCTTAAAAAAATAAAAAATAGGAAAATTGCAAAGAAAATAGGATATTTTTTTCCATACAAGCTGTTTACAGCTTTAATGACAAGCAATAAGAAGTTTTCCGGGCCGTTTAGTTCACGTTATATTATATTACTAGCTACCAGCCCCGCATCGCACTGTTATGAAATAAAATTAAATATAAATTTTGCAAAGCTGCAAGTAAAAGCCAGTAATATTGTAAATACGAAAGTCTGTTTATCTGTTGTCTGTTGCTTTAGAACATAGGCTAACTTTTTTAAAAAAACCAACCCCCATAGACTATAATAGGGGATAAAAGTTTTAATATGAATATAATATATAAATATAACTAACTGGACAAGGTAAACAAAAAGAAAGCTCGCGTATACGCCTAAAGCCTACCTTCTAACCGTGCAGCTCCAGTACAATTCCCGACTGGGGCAGGCATTTGTGAGATGAAGATCTAAATTTCTGTGTTTCTGGATCTGTGTATGTTTATCGCCTCTGTGGGTTAGTGGTCCGGCGTCGGACTTGACTTCTTGAGGCCCCGGGTTTGATCCTCGGGTCGGGCAACAAAAAAATTAGAAAAGTTTTCTAATAATAACAAATTTGCCCGGGATTTGGATATATGTCCAGTTGGCGATAGGATTGCTACCTATCACATAGTGAGACTTGTGGGTTGGTGATATTGTGGGTGCCATGGTTGTGCCTCTGCCTATTACTTCGGGGATATGGGCGCGAAGATACTTTGTGTGCTCAGTATCCGTAACTAGCATCCGCAACATAAATATGTCGGAAGGTAATGAGCTAGTATACCTATTTTCTAATATCTGTAGTCATGAGTGTCGTCGGTGCAACGTGTAGCGCATCCGCTTGTAACGTCAGAAAGTGATGAACATAGTATAGTTGTGATATTGTGGTCATTAGTACATTTGGCGCCACAGGTGCATCGGAATTCTCGTAGCTTGTTTCTTATTGGTCGGTTTATCGAGAAGTCATGAATAAAGTTGCTTCGTTAGCACAACAGGTGGCGCATTAGCAAGTAACTTGTTTCTTATTGGTCCGTTTGTCGGGAAGTCATGGATAAAGTTGTCTCATCAGCACAACAGGTGGCGTATTAGCAAGTAACTCGTTTCTTATTCGTCCGTTCACCGCGGCCACGTGTATACAAACCCTAGCGCCGCCATATTGCGGCAGACATGCTTTGTGCACGTCTCTCAGGGTTTGGACCACTGTCAGGTACGGAGGTCGCCACTGGTAATAGTATCTCCCTGTCATAGGTTGACAAAGAGACACTTCTAGGTCGCAATTGTTAATTCAATTGGGATCTTGGGGCCCAGGATGTGGGTCGTCCGGGGGGTGCATTATTCGGCCGGCACTCACGTTAAGAGGGGCGGGATGGAGCCCCCCTCTTTCCCTTTGGGGGTTTGGCGTTTACGTAAGTATAGTCATTGTAGCAGGCTTACTCTACTGTTTACGATGGTTTGTCTAGTAGCAAATGGGTGTACTCTATAGTTGTTTGTGCGCGATTGTGGTTATGCTTGTAAAAAGCGTAGTAAGTGCTTACATAGCTACTCTATTGTTTATTATTACGAGGTTTACGATGTGGTTGTACGACTAGATCAGGTGTTACGGCTTTGTTTTGATATTTCTGAATTATTAACTAACTACCCTCAAGTTGTGAGCTCTCCGCCTACTAGTCCCGTGGTTCCTGTTCGGCCCGCGTATGTGTGATATATCTCTACGACAAATATATAATTTGTTTACTTTGAGGTTATATTAACTATTTTTTATCATAAAAGACAGCGAGAAAGCACGCGGCTCTCCTCAGGATAAGAGATAACGATGGTCTATAGACACCATTCGCCGTTACCCAGTAGCTGGGGTGTAGACTGTAGTTAGTCCAGTTTATTACATATTTATTTCTTAGAAGACATCATGTTGAAAAATAAGTCGTAACAGTTCAATAATTGTATTTTTATTACACGTTCTTGTACTTTGCGTGAAACAATCATAAAACAAAAACTTAACGCATGAAATTGGTAACAGCAATTAAAACATTTTTCAATGTCGGAAAAACACCAGCTTCTTATGGCATAAATTTATTTTCCATATTACTTAACAAAACTTTTTTGTATCTTGTCAAAAGTTGTCGACTTATAATTTGACAGAATGAAAAATAAAAATGAACAACTGAGACAAAAAAATAAAAGTTACTGACAATGTTAGAATGAAAAATTCCGGCTACAAAAGTTTGATTTCGCCTGGGAAATGGCGTTGTTTTGATGATTCGTGTATTTTTTCTCATGACATTTTCTGTATTAGCTATCAGAGCAGCTTAACGACAGATAAACATCATTATAATAAATGTTAAAATATAATTACGAATACGACAAATTTTAATCTAAATTTAGTGTCTATGGACGACGTATATTTTAAATTTCAGATAGGTAACACCATCCAATAATTCACCTTAGTATGTTACGTAAGTCCTATAGACATTTGTTATGATTGATATTAAATTTTTAACTACCCTTATTCATTATAAATAAATAAAAGTTAAAATAAAACAGCCTTTTATTTCTTACAGACATTCAAGCTTACAAAGATTTTGTTAATATAAAATACCTAGTTGTCATTATTTTTAATGTTAGTAAAAAGTTATTTCGTTATAATAAATCCCAAGGAACATTTTGAAACGAGCTGTTCCGGCGAACTTCATTCCGCTCGTTCAATTTGTTTGGGAAAAATTAAAATGTCGTTTTTCCTAGTTTCCTCGCTGTTGTACGGGATAAAATGTACCCCATGACCTTTTCCTGGTTCAAAGCTACCTCTCCATCAATTTTCAGCATTATCGGTTTAACTATCACGACTTTCTTTGATATATATATATATATATATATATATATATATATCTCACGACTTTCTTTTATTCTGCTATCCGGGGCGGAGACAAATCCAACGAATCAAAAACCATGAAAATTGGTCCAGCAGATCTCGAGTTATAAGTGTTGTAACAAACCCGACTTTCTTATATATATATACAATAATAAAAATTTTAGATTTGTTTTTCATTTATTTATTACAGTATTACATTTTTTTGTTGACTCTTAATTTTTCTAATTGCGTTTAAAATATTTTTTTTAATTTGCAAGAACTTGTCTCACAGTGGAGCTACCGTCCTTGAATATAATAAATATCATAGATTCAAAGTGGTGTAGTGCGAGGTAAAATGTCTACGGGAACTCATAGTAGATGAACAAGTGACGCGATATCCGTATGTGGTATTCAGCAGCAGGTGTTAATTGGAATAGCTCCTCAGAGCACTTCTCATGACAGATGCGATAGAAAACACAAATTATCTTGTATATTCATAAAAAAACGGTTGAACCGATTTGGCTAATTTATATTTTGAACTATTAGTTCAAGTCCAGGGAACATTTAAAAGATAAAAAAAAAGAAAAAACTGCAAAAAAACTAGAAAAAACATTGTTTTAATTTTTCCCCATACGAACTGAACGGGTGGAACGAAGTTTGCCGGGACAGCTAGTGTATGATATTAATTTAGTTTGTTTGACTGAAACCTGTTTTCGTGTTGTATTTCAAGTGTAAGAGTACCATTATTTTTACCTACAAAAAGATTTCATTTTGACTGGTACATCTAAATTTTTTTATAATTGTCGTGTTCTGCTCAGTATCATGTTAACCATGCACCATTAACGTTTTCGCTATCACTTGTAATGTGTACATATTACTGGTAGTCGCTTGGCCTATTATCTTATGCTAAGTGCGAGTCGGACTCACGCAAAAAAACTTCGGATTTTAGAGGGTTCCGTACAAACCTGTAGGGATATTAGTAAAACGTTACCCATCATGACATTGTATAATGTGATGTAAATAAATATTTATGATTTTTCCTGTTTCAACTTTGCCTATGCTATAAGACATTGTTTTGAGCCAAATTTCAAGATTCTAAGTTCTCGGGAATCAGGTAGGTGATTTGATATTTTTTTAAAGTAGCTAATGATTTTAAAATGATTTCAGAAAATGTTATCAACACCTAGCGACAGAAACGGCTGTAGTTTTTATAGCGTTAGCTTGGAAATTATAATTTATTAAAGCTCCAAGAGACAGTAGACCTGTGTATTGGATATTTCAACTTCTAAACTTTAGCTTTCATCTATATTTGGATATATTTCTAAATGGCAGTTAGTGATTACACTTCTAATTAACCAGCTATCTTATCGTAATTGGTTCTGCCCAGAACATTAAAGTCACGTTACATGCAATCACCAGTAAATTGAACACGTATATTGCAAGTTGATTTGATATCTAGCGTCTCCAAGAGTGATATGTTATTACAGATGTAATTTCTGTAATATATCTTATATGTGTGATTTATGATTCAGGTCAAATTTTCCCCCGTGGTGGTTTGGGCTCCTTTGCAGAATAGACCGTCTGCCTTCCTGCCAGGCGCGTAAAAGGCGAGTGTAGAATTTAAATTTAAATTAAAATTTAACGATTATTTAGGTTTTTACAAAGGTTGCTGAAAAAAAAGTAGCCTAAGTAGTACCTTAGGCTACTTTTGTTTCGTGTTTTATTAGTTACCTGCTAGTGGAAATCCCGTCAAAATCGGTCCAGCGTTTTCATCAGCTTGCACAAAAAGACGGACGAAAATGGTAAAAAATGTTATTTTGGTATATGTATCGTATATACATTTATATGCTTGTAGAAAAAATACTGTAACTTTATTGAAAACTGACACTCCAATTTTATTATTATTATTATAGATAAGATAATACTAGATGTTAACCGCGGCTATGCCCTAGTACTTAGCTCTATGTAAGTTCTCCCGCGGGTACCGTTTAGACATCAGAATAAAAAGTAACATAATATGTCACTCTCTAGTATCTTAACTATGTCCACTTTCAAAAACGTAACACAAAATCATTCTGTAGTGACGTGAAATAAGGATAAACACATTTTTTATTAATGGTAAAAAAGTATTTTCTTCAAACCCCTATCCCCGAAGAGACAGGCAGAGGCACAACCAGGGCTAGCCGAAGACACTAACGTCCCAAAATGTAATACATGGCAAGCATAACGCTAACCGGGCATATAACCAATTAGCTTATTTAACAATTTCGTAACCCACGTATTCCGTAAATAAATAATTTTAATTTAGTTGCAATTGATATTCTTAATAAATTAAGCCGTGCCTAGAATCAACATAATTTACATTACATCACGCAATGTCGTAAAAGTAAATTTAGCTGACGAGAGTTCAGGAATACTACAAGAAACTTCTGGTGTATTAAGGTCTGCCACATACATTCAGATTCTATACTTCTTATCGTCGGTGCTTGGTGGAATTCCATTCTTGATGCAATTTATTTAAAAACACTTGTACTTTCCACAATATATATATATATTATAACAACCCAACCTTTTGGTTGTTATATAGCCCTGATGATGCTTGTATAGCGAAACCGGTTGACTAAACCATAAAAATAAAAAATGATAAAATATATTGTGAAAAGTACAAGTGTTTTTAAATAAATTGCATCAACATACATTCATTTCAATTCAACATTCAATTTTGTTACGGAAGGCCGTTACGTCCGTTGTTACGGAAAAAAAACCGAAGCTAATTCGTACGAATCTATAGAATTGATTTTTTTGGTTATGTTAGATTGGCACAACTGTTTTCCATTTAGGCACAGAATTTTGGCAAATTATTGTGCAAAATTGTTACAACACTTATAACTCGAGATCTGCTGGACCATTTTTCATGGTTTTTGATTCGTTTGATTTGACTTCGCCCTGAATAGCAGAATACACCTTAAAAACAATAAAAACACAAAAAAAAATCCAAAAACGACAATTTAATTTTTCCCATACAAACTGAACGGGCGGAACGAAGTTCGCCGGAACAGCTAGTTATTTATATTAAATGTTGTTAGTTATTTCACATTAAATGTGTATTTCGAAATTCATAATCGACAAAAACTCTAACAAAATGTTTCTCTTAAATCGCCAATTGAATTTTATATTCAGAGTCAAAGAAAACTTTATTTGGAAACGGGATTCCAGGAATTCCGCATATGTAGGACCTAATAGATTTATTTTACTATTATTACGAGTATCTTCATTTTGCAGTATATTTCCCTTTGAAATCCGTTTCAATATCTCGTGTTAAGAACGACTAACAAGTAACTACCATAAATCACATTTACTTAAATTAGGCTCAAATTGTACTTCCATTATGTTAGAAATTTAGTTATGAATATACGGGATTAATTATCCAACTTAGTTTAGATTTTGATAATTTCTTAGAAAACAAACAGGAGATGAATAATCCATCCTTACTAATAATAAAATATCTTCACGGCCTTGTCCCTGTCCTAGAGTAGGCAAAGGCATAACCAAGGTACCCACGACTAGCCGAAGACACTAAATTCCACTATAGGTGGCAAGCCTATCGAAAAAACGGGCACATATGAAATCCTGAGCAACAATTTTTTTATTAGAAAATTGGGAAAACCACATTTCTTTTTTGTTGCCACGAGCCCGATCTGGGAATCGAACCCGGCACCTCATGAAGTCAAGTCCAACACATGAGCCGCTAGACCACAGAGTGAAAGTGTGTTGGTGTGTGTGAGTAAAAAAATGGGTGAACCGATTTAAATGATTTTTAGTAAAATACATAAAATCTTTGTAACGGATATAGGCTTCTTTTTCATGATATTTCAACGGATCCCCAGAGATCCAAATATTTAACAAAGACGCTTATGATGACAACCTTGACGTTGAAGTTAAAGGGCTTGCTCAAATAATTTTAGCAGATGTATTGCCCTCTGAATTGGAAAATAACGATGTAGGATATTGATAATATGACCTTGAGAAAAATAAAGCTCTAGTACCTATTTAGAAACAAATTGGAAGGAATTTCTAATACCATATACAGGGAAGCTGATTCAAAATCTAACTACCTAGCCAATTCATTAGTAATCTAGAATTACTGCATCTGATTTTTTCCCCGTGTTGGTCCGGACTCCTTTGTAGAATAGACCATCTGCCTTCCTGTGCCTGGCAGCTCGTAAAAGACGAGTATAGGCTTGCCGTCACTAACACCGTGACATCTGACTAGGTGGTAGAGTTTCGCAGCGACTCACCCGCATTAGTACCACCGCCTTACGTATTTCTGCCGCCATAACCTTTTCCCCGTGTTGGTCCGGGCTCCTTTGTAGAATAGATCACCTGCCTCCCTGTGCCAGGCAGCTCGTAAAAGACGAGTATAGGCTTGCCGTCACTAACACCGTGACATCTGACTAGGTGGTAGAGTTTGACAGCGACTCACCCGGATTGGTACCACCGCCTTACCCGTTCCTGCCGCCATAACGTCATGGCGTGTTCCGGTTCGGAGGGTAAGGTAGCCGGTAAACTTTCTTTTGCTCGAGGGCTAACATCCCGGGCTCTGTTTAGCAACGCACCATTACCACCTTGGTGTCCTTTACCTTCCAATATCATAAAAAAAATCTGAGAGAGATAGTTTTATTAGATTCTTAGCGATTTTTATCATGATTATCGAGAACTAAGGTTTGATAAAAAATCGATTACTTGAAAAAAGATTAGCTCTAGGTTTAGAATTCACATAGAACACGTTAATCAAACTCATTCAGTGCACGTTTTTACTGAGCTTTGAACAGCAAAAGATGTTATCAAGCGATAGTCTAGAGTCATCTTCTTGTAAGTTATTTCAAAAGTTATTAAAGAAAAGTCTTTTCTTTTTGTCCAAAGAAAATTATAAGGGTGTTATAACTTTATACGAAAAGATTTATAATAATGAATATTTCCATTGCTTATTATTATCCAACGTTATCATTATCATTCCATTATTATCCAACATAAACTAAAATAAAATAACATAATCATTCTGTTTTATCTAACGTAAACGGATGGATCGGTTTTTACTAATTTTCACTAGAAGAAGTTTTTATGATTAGAACCAAATCTATAAGACATCTGTTGGGTCAGCCAGTAAATATTATATAAACTAGCTATATATCTAAATCGATTGCTGTTCGTTAGTCTCGCTAAAACTCGAGAACAGCTGAACTAACTTGGCTAATTTTAGTTTTGAATTATTTGTTCAAGTCCAGGGAAGATTTATGAGATAAATAAAATGGAAAATCTGCGAGGAAACAAGGAAAAACATTTTATTTTTTTCCATACAAACTGAAAGGATGGAACAAAATTCGCCGGGACGCTAGTTATTAATAAAAACTGTTTATTGGGTTGTCTTAAATTGAATTTTAATGTGTTTTTATTTCTTGCTTTTTGTTACTCCAATGAATAATACATTAAATGTTTTTATACACTTTTTATCTTTTTAAATTTATATTAAAAAAAAGTATCTTCACGCCCATATCCCCGAATAGGTAGGCAGAGGTACAACCAAGGCACCCACGACTAGCCGGAAGACACTAAGTCCCACAATGTGATAGGTGGCAAGCCTATCGCCAGCCGGGCACATTTCCAATCCCGACCAACATTTATTTATAAGAAAATTATGGAAAAATCCAATTTTCTTTTTGTTAGCCGACCCGGGATTCGAACCCGGGACCTCATGCAGTCAAGTCCAACACCCGGACCGCTAGACCACAGAGGCGATTTAAATTTATATATTAAGTATATGTTGAAAACTGTTTTCTTGAATCTTTTAATATTGAAAACATACCAAGCGGACAGATGTTTTGTACATGGAGAAGACAAACGGAAATATAGTTCACCAGTTGGTAATTAATCACTACTCCCCACGGATGTCCGCAGAATCAGGGTCCTTACGGCTGCATTACGGACAGTAAGGTGGAATCAGGTTTCTTGTTGGTAAGAAATAGACGAGTTTCTGGATATATTTACACACAAACGTTTTTTTATTTATGTTCTAGTTATTTACAGATAACTTCGTCAGGTGAGAGCAGCTCCTTCGGATTCTTCATACAAATTTTCACCTTCCTTTAAATAACCACTAAGGTCTGTAGTGGGATCGGCTTTTGGGGTAATATTTAAAAAAGAAAACATTAGTTTACATGTTGACTCAGATTTTTAGTTATGTGCTTATTAAGTTTCTATAGATATTATAAGCTATATTCATATACAGTGTAACAGAGAGACTTTCATATGTATAATAAATACACTAGCTGCTATTTGTGACTTTTCTCGCGTCGCAGTTAATATATTTACTGAACTGGAGCTGAATTAACAACTCCATAAATATTTTATTCCTTTTTTAAACGTAAGTATTAGTTTGTTTTTAGTCAATAGCCCTTTTATACAAACTTTTATACAGACTTTCAACCCCTATTTCACCTCTTAAGGATAGAATTTCCAGAAACACGTAGCACAAAAATAAAGTTTTATGTTCCTAACTTAAAAACGACGGTCTTCTATACAAACTTTCAACCCTTATTTCACCCCCTCAGGGGTAGAATTTACAAAATTCCGTCCTTAATGGGTGTCTACTCAATAAAAAGCCCTTATTTACCAAATTTCATTGGTATAACTTTAACAGATCTTGCTCGGGGATGATGAATCAGGCCAATTAGGTCATGTTATTCCAGCCGAAGTCTTTAGCCAACTGAAATAAATGGGTGCTTGAAAAAAAAAACACAAAAATCTTAAACTCGATTAATATTATTATATCAAAAAATTGGTTGTAATTCTTACCGATTTAATTTTTGACGTGAAAGTTTATTTAGCGGCGCTGTGCACTTTTTGCGAAATGGGTAAAATGATAAACTCGCGTCAGGATACGTGACCAGGTAAAAAACGTGATCGAAAACAGGTAAGCCGTCTTATGTATTTTAAAGGGAGAGTAAAACCACTGCATTTTGTCGCCGTATTTCATACTTTGATTTACTTAAATACTTTATCAATTAAAATATCTTATCTATCGCATAACATAAAAAATATTAAACCCTGCCTATTTAAATACTATTAAATCAATATATAAATGGTGCTATTTTAACTAATACAAGTTAAAGCACAAAAACGTGGTAAGTAACATTTACTACTTTATAACATTTTTTTAGTAAAAAAAGTGTTTTCACACCCATATCTCCGAAGAAATAGGCAGACGCATAACCAGGGCGCCCACGACTCGCCGAAACACTTATTCCCTCAAAGTGTTAGTTGGTAAGCCTATCACCAACCGGGAACATATCCTGGGCAACTTTATTTTTATTAGAAAACTTTTTGTCTGTCGTTAACAAATTTAAATGGTCGCTTTATAGCCAAAAGACTATAAACTGGAAATCTATTTATATGTAAAGCGAAGCGTAATAAAGCGCTTTAAGCGATGTGTGCGCAACAAGGCAGCACGAGGGTCGCACCAGGATTGGCAAATATTCCGAGACCGGAGGGTAAGCCATCATCCCCCAATGAATTAGCCAATAAAATCAAATTGAACCTAATAAATTGTGCCTAATATCCGTCATCCATTGCGTTGGGGAAAATTCGGAAAGAATTTTTTCAATTTTCCGTTGGATTAGAACGTTCCTGTTTGTAATGTAAAAGACCTATAACAATTTTTTTATATGTAGTGTGATTCTGGCATGCTGTAGAAAACATCCAAAGTAAAAAAATGGTAATGGCTTTATACTAATTTAATTATAGATTACTTATTTCACGCTCACTTCCTCATAGAATTAGGCATAGGTAAAACCAAGAGTTGATTTCACCGAGTTTAGTAAAGCTTAGTTCAGTGTAATCGAGTCTAATTATTAGTTGTGGTCTCGTGCATAAGTTCTTGTAAGAACTATTTTAAAGTTGACAATATTATTATCCCCATTCCGTGAGAATCTACATACAACGTAAAATAGTTTAATAATAAAATATTTACATTTCTTTTGTGCATTTCTGTTTATGTCAATGACACTGTTTATGTCATAAATCGTGTACAATAAAGAATTAAATAAATAAATAAAAAAATGTCTTTCGCAATAAAATTGACATGATTGACACTCATGACAACTGACTAAACCTGTGGACTAAACGCGTGTTTACGTTGGTTGCGTTTGAATTCGACATTGAAATCCAGCCTAAGGCACTCACGAATATCCGTAGGTATCGCCAACCATCTTATCCCGGGAAACGTTATGTTTGGTAATTAGAAAATTGAAAAAACGCATTGACCACGACCCACGAATCGAACCCAGGGCTTCGTGTAACCAACCCCAACATCACACGAGTAGTCCGCACGAGCGAGAAGTACTAGAAGCAACTTATAAAAGACTCACTCTTTAACAAATTCAACCAATTTTGATACATGGCTAATCCTAAACGGCTGGACAGATGTTGACTCAACTTTCACTGGTAGGTAGCTGATGTAATAAAGAATAGGAAAAAAAATCTAAAAAGACGAAATAAAACAAAATGTTTTATTAAAACTGATATTCGATTTCAAATTCACTCTCAATTCATATACACGTTTTTTAGAGTTAATACTTGTACTTATCCACTGTATACACTGTGGATAAGTACAAGTGATGAGTGGATAAGTAGTGTTAACTCCAAAAAACGTTTATATACAATGGAATTCCACCAAATGCCGACAATAGCAAGTATAGATTCACTCTCAATTCATATTAATACAAATTTTATAACTTTCGGAATTTTTATTTTATTTCAGTTTCTTTTGTACTTTTTTGCGGTATTAGTGAACTGGTGAACAAAAGGGCACATAAACACTTTCAAAGAAAACCCGAAGAGGAAAGTTTAGGAAAGTTGGTCTGCGAAACTGATAATGTTAGTTCCATGGACGAAGACACAAAGAAACCACAAGGTTCTTTGTGAAAGCTTCATGGCGTGGTTGTGTTTGATTATTTCAAATAGGCCATTTCATTGAAAATATAAGCATCGTACTAATATAAATATCAACATTTGTTTAGATAAATGTTTGCCACTCTGTAAGCAAAAACTACTACACGGATTATTTAACTTCAATGTAACAATGATAATAATTTACAAAGATTTTACCCGTGTTGGTCCGGTTTAGGCTAGGCTTGCTTAGTTCATGTACTAAGAACTAATAAGAATTAATTCAGTTCACAGTACTAGAACGAACTATTCCGCAACCGTATGCTTAATCGTTCATCTAGTACATCTCATTCGCAATGTTTATTCAAGAACGGAATCACAGAAAAAGACAGAATGAAATATGAATACGAGGAATGAATTGTTTGCCGCGCGCTGCTATTGGACAAGGTGTTTCAGATGTGAACGAGAATAACAAATTATGTTATTTTGACTTTTACTGAAATAGAGATCATAGTTAATTAGTTTGATGAATATTAGAAATAATTTGAGAAATATCACTACATAGTATAAAACAAAGTCGTTTCCTCTGTCCCTATGTCCGTTTGTTTGCTTAAATCTTTTAAACTACGCAACGGATTTCGATTCGGTTTTTGACTAGCCATTTGATAGCCAGAAATAAGCCATTCTTAAAATGACACTACAAATGGAGGTCAATCTTCTCATAAACACATTAGAATGACATTCCTATGCCTGCAAAGAATAAAGCAGAATCAAAATATAATTCATTCCGTGACCCACGTGAGAATCGTAAGATGTAACTTTTTCTAATGTATTACTGAACTAATATTTTTTTTATGATAAGGAAGGCAAACAAGCAGACGTATTTCCTGATGCTAAGAAATTCACACCGCCTAGAGACACCAAAGGTGGTAATGGTGCGTTGCCAACCTGAGGTCGGGATGTTAGGCCTCGAGCAAAAGTAAGTTTCCGGCTACCTTACCCTCCAAACCGGAACACGTCATGACGTTATGGCGGCAGGAATAGGTAAGGCGGTGTACCAATCCGGGCGAGTCACTGCGAAACTCTGCCACCTAGTCAGATGTCACGGTGTTAGTGACGGTAAGCCTAAGCTCGCCTTTTACGAGCTGCCTAGCAGGAAGGCAGATGGTCTATTCTGCAAAAGGAGCCCGGCCCAACACGGGGATATGTGTGTATTTGTATAAACCACTTTATTAATAAAAAAAATCCAATTTTCCAATTTTCTAATAAAAAAAAAATGTTGGTCGGGATTGGAAATGTGCCCGGTTGGCAATAGGATTGCCACCTATCACATTGTGGGACTTAGTGTCTTCGGCTAGTCGTGGGTGCCTTGGTACACTTTGCCTACCTCTTCGGGGATATGGGCGTAAAGATACTTTACTTTACTTTACTTTAAGATACTTTTTTTTTATTAATAAAATTAACTTCTATAAAAAAATCAAAGTCGTGAAAAGCTCAAAGTGATCTTCAAAAAATCAAAATCACTGTTAAATTATTTTTTATTCTCAAGTGACAATCAAACGGATTTATTTAAAGTATCCTTAAAATATTGCCTTTGTTTCCTTAACAATTAACATTAAATTTATTTGAAAATCTTTGAATCGTGAATTTCGACAGACGCAATTTAAATAACAATTCTTTTTCCTGCTCCCTTAATAGAAGCATCACATTTGCGCTTTCAATTGATAAATTCCGGAAACGGAAAGATAAAGGATAATATGAAAAAGAATTGATTCGGAAAACGTTCTCGGCATCTTAACAGCGTCCATAGTTATTTCAAATTGAATTTTTATAGTGAATCGTTGAGCTCATTCTGATATGAGGTTGTGTAGATACTTAACGATTAACGATAATGTACCGGATCAACTTTTAGATTCAGCCTATCATTATCGATAAGGTAGTTACGTAACGATTTTACATAACTTGGAATTATTCTATGATTAATGACTTACCTACGTAATGATTTTATAAAATTAATCAAATTATTCGTAAAATCATTCTATTCTCAACGATTATAGGTACGTTACGATTTCACCAACTTTAGAATATTTATATTGTTAACGATAACATACCTAACGATTTTGCAAACTTGAGAATTGTTCTGTTTTATTAATGTTAACATACCTAACGAATTCGGAAACTTTAGAATTATTCTGCTAACTAACTGCTACCCAAGGCTTTTTTCGCGTGTCAGGTAAAATGTTTACTGATTAATTTATATTTTAGAATGTTATTTTAATTAAACACTTCTTGGTATACCTCATTCAGAAGGACTTTGACACAAACTTTCAATCCCTATTTCACCGCCATAGGGGTAGAATTTCCAGAAATGCTTAAATATTTATCTACTCATTTTTTATAAGTAGCCCATAAATAAAATGTCATATTTCTAACTTAAAATATGACGGTATTCTATACAAACTTTCAACCCCTATTTCACCGCCATATGAGTAGAATTTCCAGAAATGCTTAAATATTTATCTACTCATTTTTGATAAGTAGCCCATAAATAAAATGTTATATTTCTAACTTAAAATATGACGGTATTCCATACAAACTTTCAATTCCTATTATGGAATTTCCTGAATTTCGTCTTAAGTGAGTGTCTACTTAATAAAACGACCCTACTCACCAAATTTCATGGTTGTAACTTTAACAGTATTTGCTTAGCGATGACAAATCAGTCAGTCAGGACATGTATTTCATAAGTATAGATAACGATAACGTACCACTGACAATTTTATAAACTTCTTATAACTGTAACATTTACTGTGTCTAGAAGTCACGGTTGTGGCTAACCATCAGCAAAGCCGTCTATTTCTTCCCTTAATTGGACGTAGTTAAGCAAAAAGGACCCAATCCACGTCTAAATAGTTTTGAGATAATTGATTTTAAAGTTAATATATTTATAATAATATGTGCTGGCCATATATGTGGGTTGGTATCTAATGATTATCCAAATGTCATAGTTTTTTTAGCTATGAAATCTTTTACTGAACGAAAGTGTTATAAGCTTTACGATCTCCTTAGTATGTTTCTCTCATTTTTGGTGTTCATGTGGGTTGGGTCCTTTCTGCTTAGCTACGTCCAATTAATCCATAAAAAACACTAAAGTCTGCTTACTGAGATTGTAACCCTAGTCCACTGTCATATTCCGGTTTGAAAGGTAGAGTAATCGGTTTCTTACTTACTCATGTAAGAAACAGTACCCTCAGCATCTGGCATAAAACGCACCATTACCACCTATGGTGTCTACAGTTGACCTTCCAATTTCAGAAATTCATCTACATAATAGCGTTCTAATCTAACCTACTAATGTTATAAAGGCGAAAGTTTGCATGTTTGTTTGTTACTCCTTCACGAAATAACTGCCATATCGATTTTCGTGAAATTTGGCACACACATAGAGGGTAACTTAAATTAACACATAGGATAGTTTTAATCCCGGAAGAATGTTCCTGTGGGACCAAAACCACGCGGGCAACGCCGTGGCAACAGCCAGTACATAAAACAGTAATAAAACTAAATCTGTACATGAAATATCTTTTAAAAAACAAGGAATGCTATATAACATATAGGACAGAGAACACAAAATGGGTTTTATTTTTATCTATTTGACTGTTTGTTTGTCTACTTTGCACGAAAAAACTGTTAAACGGATTTTTACCAAACTTTATACAGTAGTAGCTTATAGGCCAAGTCAATATTTAGGATACCTTTTATATCTTATTTACTTATTTTTATATTTATATTTATGCCTCTGTGGTCTAGCGGTCCGGCGTCGGACTTGAATTCTTGAGGTCCCAGGTTCGATCGCCGGGTCGTTGAACAAAAAAATTATAAAATGTATATTTTCAATTTTCTAAAAAAAATAACGTTGCCTGGGATTAAATATGTGCCCGGTTAGCGACAGGCTTGCCATCTATCACATTGTGGAACTTTGTGTCTTCGTTTAGTCGTGGCTGCCCTGGTTGTGCCTCTGCCGACCCCTTCGGGAATATATATATTTTTCATTCCCATCTGTAGCTACTATAAGTCATTTTAACGCGTATACAAATCGTAGACAGCAGCTATTCCGACATAAAACAAATAGCAGATTAAGAGCAAAATCTGCTAAATTAAAAAATACATAAAACACACTACCTGAAACTATTTGTAAAATCATTTAATTAAAACCATTATTCTCGACGTTGGAGATGATTGCACCGTGTACAATGTGCTAGAAATAAAACAAGAATACTGAGCATTTTGCTCCGTAAGAAATTGCTCAAGTTAAATTGCTCAAGCAACTAAATACTCTAATTACGAAACTGGGCCTAATTAACCGTCATTTTAATGGAGCTGGCTGAATGTGATTGCACCAAGTAGAATTGTCTGGCCTATTTATTTAAGTAGATATTAATAATTATAATACTTAATAACGGATGTCATTAGTATTAAGAAATTATATTACTCTAGCTGTTACCCGCGGCTTCGCCCGCGATAAATTGAGATGTAAGCTATCCTATCTCTCAAGTTGGATCGAACTGCACATGGTGTGCGAATTTTATTATAATCGGTTAAGTGGTTTAGGAGCCCATTGAGGACAAACATTGTGACACGACATTTATATATATTAGATTTAGTATTATAACTCAATATTCTTAGTATTAAGTATAACAGTTAAGTAGCGTCAGTACTCCTCAGTGTATAACATTTTCGACGGTTATCAGTATTATAAAGTTTAGCTATATTTAGTTTAGTACACTTAGACTATTGAGTGGAAGGAAAACTGAAGGGTGAAAGATTTTTATCATTGATGAAATTATTAAACAAAATATTAAATAAAAAAATAACTTACGAGGAATTTTTGAGATTATCTATTTTGGTGATTTCTAAAATCCCTTTAAACACTTGATCTATAAATGTGGGATTAAAAAAATCACTAATTCATCTAGGTTTTTTTTTGTTTTTACGAAATAAGACAGAAAGCAAGCACATATTTGCCATGTGCGTGAAAAGCTTAAGGTAACCAATGTATTTATCAACATAGATAAAGGTGTCAATATGATAAAAAAAGTGTGTGTGTACTTATGTACACGCGTTAGAAGTTATACTTCTTCGGCGTAATAAGATAAAAATCTTTTAAAAACTAAAATGTTATCTATAGCTAACTTCATCATGTTGGTTTTTCGTGACGGTGTGCGCGCGCATCGTAAAAATTTACCCTCATCGTTTTTTCCTAACGCGCGAAAAGAAGTATAACTTCAAAAAAACTGTCTGTTAAAATAAGAAATAATTAATGTCTCGGGACAAATTACATAAATTGAATCTAACCCTTAAGTCGTGTTATGGATGCTAGTCAACTATATGAATCCGTAGAAAAGCTTAAAAGGTTGCAATTACAAAAATAAACGCACTTAAACCCAAACAAAAACCAGAAAATGTATATTTTCATATTTTTAAATAAAGAAACACATATACTGTTTTACGTATCACTTATAATTTATTATTTTGTAAAAAGCCTATTCGCTTATACAGCATCATAAGAGCTAAAACTTAAACTAGTTTAAGTTGAGTTTAAGTTTTAGCCCTGATGATGCTGTATAAGCGAAACCGGTAGTCTATTTACAAAATAATAAATTATAAGTGATATGTCGAACAGTACAAGTTTTCCTTTATTTAAAATTATGAATATTTGGAAGTTTTACTAAGCGCCGATGATGGAAAATATCAAAAAATATATTATTTTCAATTTTCTAATAAAAATAAGATACAAGTTATTTAGAAACACTTGTACTTTCCACAATATATTTTATTATTTTTATCCCACAACCAAGCACCGACAATAAGAAGTATAGAAACTAATGAAAATAAGGTTGCCTGGGTTAGTTCCCCGGGTCGGACATCAAAAAAGATGGAAATTGTGTATTTCCAAATTTCTATATAAATGATGTTGCTCGGAATTGGATATGTGCCCGGTCGGCAATAGGCATGCCACCTATTACATTGAGGGACTACTTAGTGTCCTTGGCTAATCGTGGGTGCCCTTGTTGCGCCTGTGAATACTTCTTCGGGGATATGGGCATGTAGATACTTTCTTTTTCTTTCACTTATACCCAGAAATGCAGATATCTAAATGTTCATCACACAACACTTTGTCGCCTTTGTCGGAAATCAGTTGATCGGTAGCGTTAGTCGTACACCCTGAGCAAAGAAGCCGTCAAATAGTGTCAGTTATCATATTGTAGGCGACCTATCTATCTTTAATATGTTGGTATACTTAAATATTTTTTGTAACGTCTCATTTACACACATATTCCGCAAACATTTTTTTTTATTTCTTTCTATTTATTATTTGTCGCCTCTGTGGTCTAGCGGTCCGGGTGTTGGACTTGACTGCATGAGGTCCCGGGTTCGAATCCCGGGTCGGCCAACAAAAATAAAATTGGATTTTTCCAATTGTCTAATTGAAAAAAATGTTGGTCGGGATTGGAAATGTGCCCGGTTGGCGATAGGCTTGCCACCTATCACATTGTGGGACTTAGTGTCTTCGGCTAGTCGTGGGTGCCTTAGTTGTACCTCTGCCTACCTCTTCGGGGATATGGGCGTGAAGATACTTTTCTTTCTATTTATTAATTTAAAACGTGTAGGGTAAGTTATTTTTAACATTAGTTTTTTAGATTTTGTAGATCTATGAAAACAAATAATCCCCCAACCGATTGTTTTGTTATATTTCAATAAGTTTGTGTAGTGTTATCGATAAAAAGGAGCTTTAATTTTATTCATATTTCTCGCGTTTTCCCATCATATGCAACCTCATATTCCAACCAATTTACAAAAAACTTTAGCTCATTACATATTTTAACCTTCTTAAAACGTTATCTATTGGTAATACCGAAAATATGTTCCGTAGTTTTTAGGTTTATCATCAACAGACGGACCAAGGTGGTAGGGGGAGCTTACAAAACATAGTGAATAAGACCTTAATCAGCTTCTAGCTTTGAATATTAAGTTCATAATCTAACGTAAAGGAGAATTTGGAGGTTGGACTTAATTATGTAACTAGATATTAATTTGATTGGAGTTTTGATATCGTTGTTAGAGGGTTTATGTATTAAAGTAATTATTAAAATTTTAGGGAACAAAGTTGTTTATTAAAGTCTATTAATTAAGTTATATTCCAGTGTCTGTAAGTTGAGCCAATTACATTTCAGCAAAGCAAGTTATTTATTTAATTTGTTACAAAACCTTTTGTAGGCTTTTTAGGATTTTGAGATGAGGCTTATTTATTCTGTGCTGGATGGTTTTTTTATGTTATAAAATAGTAAACAAACCAACTGCACTCCTGGTAGTAGAGACAACGGTGTATCGTAACGCCCATATCCCCGAAGGGGTAGGCAGAGGCACAACCAGGGCATTCACTACTAGCCGAAGACACTGAGTCCCACAATGTGATAGGTGGCAAGCCTATTGCCAACCGAGCGATAGGCTTGCCACTTGCCACTTGCCACCATTTCCAATCCCGAGCAACATTTTTTTTTAAATATAAAATTGGAAAAACACAATTTTCATTTTGTTGCCCGACCCGATATTCGAACCCGGGACCTCATGCAATCAAGTTCAACAACTGGACCTCTAGACCACAGAGAAGTCAACGGTGACTTATCATGATACACGACCACAACCACCTTTATACAGCATATAAGAAAGCCATGGTCAATTGTATGAAATAACAAATGTATGTACTTGAAACAAATAGGGTTAAAAGTTTGTTTAAAATAATGGCAAAACCTGTAATGTAGTTAAGAACCATCTTGATCACCTCAGCTTCTAAACGAAAAAGTCCGAGTCGAAATCGGTCCATCCGTTTTTAAGCTAAAATGAGATAGACAGAAAGACACACGCACACAGACACGTCAAACTTTTAATGGTACTCGGTTCTCTCTGTCTACTTCTGTATGTTTATTCATATAATAATCGATAGTACTTGAATGGAGCAATTTATCAGAGGCTTCGAAGCTATTGTTAACACAAATACATTTTGACTCTGATATGTATTATTTATTCGTTTGAGCGATTTGTTTCTTTATTAGAGCAATTTATTCGTTTGAGTAATTTATTCGTTTGAGCAATTTATTCATTGGAGCAAGTGATAAGAATGTTATGACTGAAATATGTTGAAGAAATAAAAAAAAAAACAAGATCGCAAGTAATAATAAATTATTGCTTTCCACTTACATAGCCTTTCAAATGTTTACTTCGTATTTTCCGTTACCCTATTTTAAAGAAGAGAAATTATATCATTTGCTTGTCTGCCAATCAGATTGTAATAGACCTAAAGGGTTATTCTTTAAAAATATATTTTTTTTGTATTCCTTGTTTAGTGAAGGGACCTTATATTTTATACGTTTTATGAAAATCGGCTGTTTAATTTTTTTTAGATTTTATGATCTTAGAAGGCAAATAAGCAGACGGATTTGCTGATGGTAAGAAATTCACACCTAGAGACACCAAAGGTGGTAATGGTGAATTGCCAACATGTAGGGCCTCGAGCAAAAGTAAATTTACCGGCTACCTTATCCTTCAAACCGGAAAACGTCAACGACAAGCACTGACGTTATGACGCCAGGAATAAGTAAGGGGGTATCAATCCCGGCAAATCGCTGCGAATCATTACAACCTAGTAGGATGTCACGGTGTCAGTGACGATAAGCTAGGCTGTCTATTCTGCAAAGAAGCCCCGACTAACACGGGGAAAAATGTTTTTTAACATTTTAGTAAAATTAATAAGGAAAATGATTTTCTATTGTATCTACCTACCTCAGTAACCCTCGTTGCTTGTAGATAAAGATATTGGGATATTTGCTACCTAAGGCCTCTGACGTAAGTATTATTAAATATTTTTTTTATTTTATTGGAAGGCAAACAAGCAGACGGATTTCCTGATGGAAAGGAATTCACGCCGCCTAGAGACACCAAAGGTGGCAATATTGCGTTGCCAACCTTAGGCCGGGATGGTAGGCCAAGAGCAAAAGTAAGTTTACCGGCTACCTTACCCTCCAAACCGGAACACGTGATGTCGTTATGGCGGCAGGAATAGGTAAGTAGGTGGTACCAATTCGGGTGAGTCGCTGCGAAACTCTACCACCTAGTCAGATGTTACGGTGGTAGTGACGGTAAGCCTATGCTCGCCTTTTACGAGCTGCCTGGCAGGAAGGCAGATGGTCTATTCTGCACAGTAACCCGGACCAACACGGACCAAGTAACATAGGAGACGTAAAATATAATATATATATATATATATATACGTAAACCAAATTGCCTCTGTGGTCGGTCTAGCGGTCCGGGTGTTGGACTTGACTGCATGAGGTCCCGGGTTCGAATCCCGGGTCGGCCAACAAAAAGAAACTAATAAAAAATGTTGGTCGGGATTGGAAATGTGCCCGGTTGGCGATAGGTTTGCCACCTTGTGGGACTTAGTGTCTTCGGCTAGTCGTGGGTGCCTTGGTTGTACCTCTCTTCGGGGATATGGGCGTGAAGATACTTTAAACCAAATAAACGGTAAACGATCGCAAGTAGGTATTGATTTTAAGGTTGCATATATTTGACCGAGTTACTACGTTGTAATGTTAATAAAAATGTTGTCGCTTAGAAAACCAACAGCACTACATAGTATAAACAAAGTCCTTATGCTTAGATCTTTAAAACTACTTAACAGATTTTGATAAGGTTGTTTTTAATAGGTAGTGTGATTGAAGAGGAAGTTTTATATGTATATTAACATTAAAGTTTGTCCATCCGTGCGAATCTGCGACGAGTAACAAATGTCGCGAAGGCAAAACCGCGAGAGAAAATTAGTTACAAAAGGTTCACGTACGGAAAACTAAAAAAGGGATTTAGTCTACTTTTAGAATGTAAGAGAGAATCATATAGAAACTTTAAACTTGTAAAAGTTTGACCCCATTTCAAATATCTATTGGAAATGGTCCAATATGGCTATTGTCTTAGTAGAGATATTTTGAAAATAGACACGTAGAGCTTTTACTGCGAAAATTGGTGCCAATTTGTCGATATGAAAAGAGTAATTGATATCTATAAATTTGAAACCCAATTACTTTTAACCGACTTTGGAAAAGAGGTTATATGTTCGACTCCAATTTTTTTATAGATGTTAATCGATTTCTTCTGCGTTTCGAAACCGATTACTTTTTATTTTTTAATTTGAAACAGCGCACTTCAGAGGTGGTCCCATTGTAGACAAGTCTGGATTTGATGATGGAATCCCAGGAAAGGCAAGAAAAGACTTATTTTTTATGTACGTAAAGTAAATCATTTTACTTACGTAACCGATATCGGTTTTTTCCAGTTTTACTTCTGTTAAATTATAACTATACAGATTTGATAAGGAAATGTCTTTGTCCAGATTTAATGCTACTACTTACTTATAGATGATAGAGTTCTGTGCAGGTCATACGGTTTAGTACCACTGGCTTACCTATTCCTAACGCCATGGTGCCAGTGCTCACCACTTTCTTGTTCCCTTGGTGGTGGGTTAAAATTAGATTTGGCCTAAGATTCAGACACTGGTTATACACCAGTAATATTTTTATGATATTACTGACTATATCGACGACGCCAGTGCTTATAAAAAAAATTGAATTCCGAAATCTGTGTCCTGTTTGCATTCCTACATAAAAAAGTAGTATAAATAGTAATAGTGGAAAGAATGACAGATGAAAGATTGACAAAGCAGATATACAATGCGAATGTGGATGGATGTAGGTACCCGGCGAGACCAAGGCTGACATTTCACGATCAGATCAATAGGATATTATCCGAGGGTGGTGTCAAGAGTCTCCGAAACCGGTGTGTTTGTATGAAAAGGGTTATGAATGTGAAGGAAGCAAGACAGGTTTGTCAGGATCGTGAGGTCTGGCACTCGATACTCTCTGCCTACCCCGTAAGGGACTTGGCGTGAAGATATGTATGTATGATATATGTATTTAAATAGTAATAAGGGTGTGTCGAATAACAACCGAAGCACTCAGGTAGTCGAATGACGATCTACGAGCGTCTAACACGTGCGAACAGAATGAAAATCGTCGCCCGGTACTAGAGAGATTTCTATTTAAAAACGAAGCCTAAAACTTTAACAAGAATCGAACGTCAGAATATAAAACTACGTCTCTACGTTGGTTACAACTATAGTAACGCAGTCTTACGAGACTCTGGTTGATTTGAAATTACGAAAAAACTAAAAAACACCGCCATCCGGCTCTCCTCGAAGGAGAGACGAGCGAACGCAAAGCGCAATCGCTCGAGTCGAACAACACTGTATTATGTTTTGCGCCAGTCAGCTCATTTCTGAGTTTCTGTGACCCACCGCCAACTCTGGGCGTGCAAAAATCCTACTATGTATAAATGTGGAAGTTTGTGAGTATGTATGATGGATTTTTGTTACTCTTTCACGCTCAAATAGCTGAACGGATTTGTCTGAAATATGGAACACAGATAGATTGTGATCTGGATAAGCGTAAAGGCTACTTTTAATCTCAACCGCACAACGGGTTTCTGTAAAAACGCGGACGAAGCCGCAAACAACAGCTAGTGGCGGCCAAACAAAACAAACTTGGCGGCCAGTGGACACTTAGCCCATCCTCGGCATCGATAATTTTTCAGAAAATTGAAAAACACATATTGAGTTTAACGGCCCAGGAATGAAACCCTATTAATCATGTAGTCTACGCCAATAGGAAACTAGACCACCTATATTTTTTTAGTTATAAAGACCACAAAAAAAAATTAAGTTTTGATATCTCGTGGACGCGACATTATTAGTTTTTAACTGAATTCTAAAAAAAGTAGGTTATATATTCGACTCCTATATTTTTAACTTAAGTAAATAGATTTCTCCGTCGTTTCTGAAACTCAAATACCGTACTTTCAAGATAGTCCTATTTTAAGTAGCTCTGAATCTGGTGATCCCAGAGAAATAATTTAAATTTAGCATAAAATTTGGCACACTTATAGTTGATGTAGAGGATAAGTGCAGAACGCTAATATTTTTCATTAATAATGCTTATAAAGTACATTATATCAATAAATAAAACATTACCTACACTACCATGCATTTGACACACACAAAGAAACATATTGATGATAACGATAAAAGATCACAGATGGCGCACCATACCGTTTGGAAACAAAGTAGTTGGTCTTGAGAAATAAAGATGGCGTTCTTATCAACAAAATGATAAATTTATTATGGTCGAATTTCGACCAACTGGCGACCACTAGTATTAAGAAATCCGCCCTAGTTTCCAATCCACTTGATTTTATTAAATATTGAGGGTTAATAACAAACGCTACCACTCTCTAAAACATGACCCCATTTCCAAAAATCAATTTATAGCCCTACATTCTGATTGAAAGCGTTTTAATCAAAAATCATATTTCCCGTATTTTTAATTTTTCACTAAAAGCGTCGAATTTCAACGATCTCTGGCAGCTTAGGGGTGTCTACCGAACAATTACTTAAGAGCTTGTTGACCTATTTCAGTTGGCATCTGATATTTCTAACTTGAATAGGGCTGCCACCTTTCTAAGTATATCCGGGATTACGGAAAATTTACCTGTTTGTTCGGTAAATAGGTCAGAGTAAGCCAAATATAGCGACAGGTTATGCATATTTAATATTCGACGAACTTTAGGTGATGTTAGTGCAGGAAAACTGCAACAAAGCGACTTGGATTTCAATAAATACGTCAAAGTATATAAAAATTGTCATTTCCTTACTAAAATTACATAATTTTTAAAATTACGTTGAAATTATAATTATTATTTTTACATAGAAATCGATTAACATACATCCTAAACGTCAAAGCCCATCGCCAACCGGGCACATATCCAATCCTGAGCAACATTTTTTTTTATTAATTTTTTTTTTACCCGGCCTTAAAATCGAAACCGGAACTTCAAAAAGTCAAGTCCAAGATCCAGACCGCTATACCTCAGAGGCCACCTATCACATTGTGGGACTCTTAGCCTTCGGCTAGTCGTGGGTGTCCTAATTTTGCCTTTGCCTACCTTTTCAGGTATATGGGTTGTGAGTATAGATGAAAGTTTGTTACTCTTTCACGTAAAAACTACTCAATGGATTTTAGTGAAACTTCATAGTAATATAGTTTATACTTCAGAATAACACATCTTCTACAATTTATAAACATTTTGTTTAATTTGGCACGTGGCCAAGCCGCAGATGGATGCTAGTAAGAAATATAAACACGCGTCGAAAGTAAGAACTGCATGTGAGGTATTATTTTTATTATCTAAACGACATCTGTAAATCTGGCTTATGACTTTATAAAATAAGACAAACTTATATTAGGAAACCATCTTTCTGAATGTATTTGGTGGTGTATTTAGACCAATTCAGAATATTCAACGGAAATTGTAATATCCTGAAGTACGTAGAATAGTCAATGTAAATTGCAATATCTCTAAAAATTTATTAAGCAAGAGTTTTGTCTATGTGATGCAGCACTACAAGTGACGCCATTTTACTAGATCTTTGTCCGATATTAGGGTAGTCTTTGGTATTGTTAACTACACTACATTGTATCAAAGTCCCTTTTCACTGTCTGTGTCTTTGTATGTCTAGATCTCTAAAACTACTAAACGGAATTTGATGCAGTTTTATTAATACATAGAGTGGTTCAAGAGGTCACTTGTGTTTCCATGCAACGATGGAAGAATATTGCATTTCATTGGATACGGTTTTACTAAAGCGCCTTATTAGTCTAGCGGCCCGGTATTGGACTTGATTCGACTGGCCAAGGTTCGACCAGTGGGAAACTAAATATTTCATAAATTTTCTAATAACAACAACGTTGTCCGGGATTGGATATGTGTCTGTTTTGCCACCTATTATATTGTAGGATTTGTAGGACATTGTATCTTCAGCTAGTCGTGTGTGTCCATGTTATGCCCATTCTTACCTATTCAGGAATGTGGCTGTAAAGATAGCATTCTGTTTAACTTAACATCTTGCGCATAATTTAATTGAAGTAAAGCTTAAAAATACCGACTTCGATTTGGATAATTATGTCGTCTAAGTACACAAAAATTGAGTTGGTGTGTTCCTCGATTCCTTCATTCGATTCCATCATCAAATCCTCAAAAACTATATCATAAAAAATAGGTTCAGAAATGACGGCGAAATTAGTGAGTTTAGGTATTTCAATCATTTATATTTTATGTCCGTCCATATCCACTGCTAACCAAGTTTACGATTTTTTACCAGTGTTTCACAAATCAGCTGGTAAAAATCTCACTGGATTTTTTCTTTCTTTTCACTCATTGTAATGTTTTTTTTTTATAGAAGAGGAGGCAAACGAGCAAGTGGGTCACCTGATGGAAAGTGATCACCTCCGCCCACGGACATCCGCAACACCAGGAGTATCACAGATGCGTTGCCGACCTTTAAGGAATGAGTACGCTCTTTTCTTGAAGGTTGTTTGTTTTTTGTTTTGTTTTTTTTTTTCTACATAAAACATAATGTATTTTCTTAATGCGAATGTTTGTTAAAAATGGAGTAATTTTTAGTATTTCAAAAAAAGGTTGGTGGACACTGGCAGTGCCGGCAGAGGTGATAAAATGAACATTAACGTTGTTTAGGTATTTTTTATATTATGGAATTATTAGGGAATAATTTTGCACGAATTGATTTAATTACCAGTTTAAAAGTACTATAAATTTTGTGGCAAAATACGATACTTGTTTCATTGATATATAGTACACTAGCTGCTACCTGCGGCTTCGCCCACGTTTTCACAGAAACCCGGTGTGCGATCGGGATTAAAAATAGCCTATATGTTAATCCAGGTCACAATCTATCTGTCTTCCAAATTTCAGACAAATCCGTTCAGCCATTCGAGCGTGAAAGAGTAACAAACATCCATACATACATACTTACAAACTTTCGCATTTATAATATTAATAGGATTGCGCAAAGTGCAGGCACTTCGCGAGATCCAAAAGCCAGCTAACAGCGACGCCGCAGGCTAAGCCTATATAGGTGCCGGGCCGACGAAACGAAAATCGCAACGTTATTTTGTATTAGAAAAATAAAAAATAAAATTTACTTTTAGTTTCTCTACCCGGAGATTGAACCCGAGACCTGTTGAAGTCAAGTTCAACACCTGAACCGCTATTCCACAGACTCGATTATATTTTAACTGAAAGAATAGGAATCGACCATATAACTTCTTCCTTCTTACGAAGTTTGCTACAAATCTGTTGCATATTTGCGTTCCAAACATCCAAAAGCATCTAAAAGCTGAAACAAAAATGTTGTCTAGAATAAGTCGCAGGTAAAATTCGATGAAATATGTTAAATGGCAAGCAAAAATAGAAAAGATAACAAGAAAATATTCTAGCAAGGTCCAAGATGGCCTGATATTATTCCAATGTTATTGCTTATTCTGAAAATCAATGAGCCACATTACAATATTGTTTACCAAGTAACAGCTTTGTTTTCTTTGGGATCTCTCCCGCATAATCTTATTGACAATTGACTTCCGTTTATGAAAATAATAATGTTCAAGTACAAGTATCTATTTATACAATATTTATTTTAGTGGTTTAGCGGTCCGGGTGTTGGACTTAACTGCATGAGGTCCCGGGTTCGAATCCCGGGTCGACCAACAAAAAGAAAATTGGATTTTTCCAATTTTCTAATACAAAAAAATGTTGGTCGGGATTGGAAATGTGCCCGGTTGACGATAGGCTTGCCACCTATCACATTGTGGGACTTAGTGTCTTCGGCTAGTTGTGGGTGCCTTGGTTGTACCTCTGCCTACCTCTTCGGAGATATGGGCGTGAAGATAAGATATTTATAGTAGAAGATCCGAAATTATAGCGACCTACATCGAAATAATTTGCGTACTTTGGGGTTAGGCCAATTATTTTTGTATTTATAAATTGGTCATTAAAAACTTTTAATAACTAAAATAAAATGTTGACTCATGTACGACACACGTCATAACACAAGTATATAATTTGCCTACTTTAGGGTTAGATTCAAATTGTGTAACTTGTCCAGGAATATTTATTTATTTTATGCTACCATAAATCTCGAATAGCGTTAACAGGTGATAACTCTTCCACCCAATTAAAAAGAAGCCTATGTTGTTAATTTATAAGTTTTAGGAGATATAATTAAAACAGTGCAATAAATTAGGAAGTTTCCTGTATAATACGGCCCTTCTAACCCCGAAATTGAATACTTGTACTTAAGACATTTACAAAATAGATTCATGAGTTCCGGATTATCAGCTAGAAAATACGACTATCGAATTCAATATTAGATACATATAATATAGGTATCTACGTATATGATTAATGTTTGACTAACATATTAATGCAGATGTTATTAGTAGGATAGTAATAGGTAGGTAGGTAATGTCATATCAAATATATGTTAGATTACGACGAAAAAGCTAAACCTGTTTTAATGAGTCTTAGCATAGAAATAGATTACAGCAGGGAAAATTACACAAGCTATTTTTTTTGTGTTCTCTTTGTGTTGGTCGAACGGTAAGTGTACACGCCTAACCCCACCGACCAACCGTGAGGTTCGGGTTCAATTCCTAACGGGAGCAGACATTTGTGTGATGAACATTTAAATTTCTGTGTTTCTGTGTGTTTATTAATTTTTTTGGTATCTAAGTGAGTCCATAAATTAGCATTTTTGAGAAATACTAATTTTTAAAAGAAGAAATTTAAATAAAAGAAATTGGTACTCCAGAAACACCTATACCACAAGCAAATAAAACAAAAGTAATTAAAAAAATATTTGCTTACTTTGGGGTTAGATCAGTTTATGTAATTAATCCAGGGATATTTATTAATTTATTGTAATATGAGGGATACGGATGTGATTAAATGAATTACTTTTTACATAACATGAGTGTTTTTCATCTGCATCTATTCTACACTTAAAAGTGAACCACGAAGAATTCAACAGAACGAGGCGAATGTGATATTCTATTCGTTTTTTAGAGCTGAAAAGGATAAATAAACAGATTTCAGTTAGGAGAAATATACGTCAGAAAGTTGTAAATGTTTGTACGGGAAAGCTTAGAATATTATTTTTCCTAGTTTTCATTTTCTTATGTTTTAAACTTTCCCTGGACTTCCACAAATAATCCAAAACCAAAATTAATCTAATCGGTCCATCTGTGATTGAGTTTTAGCGAGACTAACGAACAGCAATTGATTTTTATGTACAAGATAAACATAAATGAAGTTTCACGAAGAGCCGAGGTTGAAAAATGTAAGAAATATAAAAACAGACCTTCACAAAGCAGATTAATGACTTTCGAAGAACGAATTCTTTCTCTTCACATTGCTATTTATCAAGAGTTAAGCGCCATTGTTTTATTACCCATTCAGGTTGCCAGATGTTCCCCTTAACGGCTTCTTAATAAACTTTGTTTTTATTCCAACTACATAAGGAAACTCACCAGAAGTCATTAGGCAACAGGCGTTTCGCTTATTTACTACTTTTCTTTACTTTTTAGTATCTTTTTTGGTTAAATTCTTCATGCCTTTTGAATATAAAGGAGTTTTATCTTTGGTTTTATATAAGAGTTTATAAATCAAGAAGCTGTAGACTACTACCGGAGATTACACTAATAACAAGGAAATACCTCTAGAAACTTTATCAATATAAAAATCGGACAGCTATATCATTACAGTAAGACCGCCTTTGTTTAACTTCAGATGGTGGACTTATAATAATTATATCATTTATTCATTTATATATTTATCATATTTTATGCTTTATTGTCTGAAAAAAAGTGTTGGAAATATGGATTAGATTGATTTTTTTATTCGTTTAAACTGTTTTACATGTTTTTCCCGCGTTATTCGTATCTCTTGTATAGAAAAGGTCATCTGCCTTTCTTTCAGGCAGCTTGTAAGAGGCGAAAAGATTAATTGAGTCATTCCAACCAAGATCATCGGTGGTAAAGAGCCATGCTACAATTCGTCCGGGTAGGGATAAACCTTCGATATTATCATTAACACATAAAGGCGGTCTTATTGCTAATAATACGAGATCTATGCCAGACACCATTTTTAACACAATAACCTGATATAATTAAAAAAAAATAGTTGTACCTTCACGCCCATATCCCCAAAGAAGTAGGCAGAGGCACAACCAGGGTACCTACGACTAGACGAAGACACCCTTATTTTTTTTTAATAATTGTAAGGTACTGTCTCATGGCCGGAACCTACTAATTTTAAGTAGAAAATCAATAAAATACATATTTAAATGAACATGAATAAGGTACGTGCGCCTAAAATGGGCTGTTTTGCCATGTTCCATAAGTAGTAATTGAAACTGTTTCAAACTTGAAAAAATACAAATTACTGAATATAGACCATCATAAGAACTGGACTATCTTAGGCGCAAGTACCTTATACGTGATTTACACAGACAATCATAAACATGCATAGAACTGATTGAAATACATATTTAAATTAAGCTAAGAAGTATAAAAAACGAAGTTGGGTATCTCCTACAAGAATATATATCCTGCCATAATTTAGTAAAACTTCACAAAATCTTTCTCTAATGAATAAATGATAGCCATAAAAAGATTCTTAAAACGCTAAGCACGAGCTGAATTTAGTTAAGTGCTGATAAAAATATATTGCGGCGTGACTGCAATGGCGGAAGACTGACCATTAAACTAAACGAGAGAATATTTTTATATCCATATCCCCTCAGTAATGTTTCATGAATCCCGCAAAATCATTTCATCCTCACAAAAGAAATCAGGATAAGGGATTTTTTATAAGTTTTATATCCCTCAGATATCAGCACGATTTTGCTTAATTCACTTTTCTTTACCCTTGTTTTTTGTTTCTGCACGGCTAAGGTTTAATTTTATTATGCCTACGGTTTTGGGATTTACTTTTTAAATGATCAAATAATTTTATTTATATGATAGTTCAGCGAATAAGCACACAGGTCTCCTAATGATAAGGGACAACTATGGAACATATACACCAAAGATGTTACAGGTGCATGTCCTGCAGCAGGGATAGTAGGCCTAATGAGCAATTCTACCGACTACCGTAACTTACAGGCTGGAACATAATACTGTCTTTATGGCTGCAGGAAAGAAAAGTGAAGAATTCCAACTAGACAAGTTGCTGCATATCACTCCCCAACTAGTGTTCTTGTTGATGACGACCCTTTCAACCTTTGCTTGCAGGTGACAAGGTTACAAGCTGCCAGGTTGGACGGGAGATATCAATGCTACGCAATTGAACTGCACCCACACAGGGGAACAGGGGAGGAGGAGTCCAAGTTTTTTTTTTTAAATCTTTATTTATAGGCTTTAGTCGTGAAACGACTAGAGTCCAAGTTGTTAGTCGTTTTCGCAAAATCTTGCTTAAATAAAAATAACTACGGTAATTAAAACCAACTTCAAAACAAAAAAAGTAAAAAGCCTTTAACTAATAATTATAATATACGTATTAAATTGGCTTGGCACCGACTTCGAACCTATTGGCAAATAGCAAATATAAATAATAGGTAGTATATAATTTCTGTTTTCACTTTTTAGTTTATTGCTGATATGATTAAATTTAATAAAAATAAACATCGGGATAGGCGAAAGTAGATAAAAAATGCTTATAAAATTAAACTAATGGGCCTATCTAAATCAAATTTGTATGGGACCAATTCGAAACTATTTCGCATCGAACAAAAAAAGAATTACGTAAAAAAAACCACGGAGAAATCGATGTACATACATAAAAAAATATAACGGCCGAGTTGAGAACCTCCTCGTTTTCTTGATCTCGGTAAATCCTATTAATATTATAAATGCGAAAGTTTGTAAGTATGGATGTATGGATGTTTGTTACTCTTTCACGCTCGAATGGCTGAACGGATTTGTCTGAAATTTGGAAGACAGATAGATTGTGACCTGGATTAACATATAGGCTATTTTTAATCCCGATCGCACACCGGGTTTCTGTAAAAACGCGGGTGAAGCCGCAGGTAGCAGCTAGTTATTTATAATCAATCATAACTAGTCATAATCAGATCTTAGGTAAAGCGGTCCTATTATAACGCTCGCATGTGAGATTTGGCGGCGCGTCGAGAAAACACACGACACAATTACTTCGTCATCAATAGGTAGAGTATACAAAATACCCCAAAAATAATAACTAAATATTAAGAATTTTCGTTACTAGTTTTTATCGTAGAAATTATTAATAGAAAATCTAAAGCAACTAAACAGAATAGAAAATAAACTAAATTAAAACTACCACATATTTATTCAAACTTTAACATCTTGTTGATAAGAACGCCATCTTCATTTTTCAAGACCAACTACTTTGTTTCCAAACTTTAGTTGTTTCAAATTATTGTTCGAGCGCCATTTGTGATCTTTTATCGTTATCATCAAATGCGTGGCAGTACGTCTAATGTTTTATTTTTTGAATTAATGCACTTTATAAGCATTATCATTAAAAAATATTAGCGTTCTGCACTTCTCCTACACATAAACTATAAGTGTGCCAAAACTCATACTCCTCCGTCAGTGCAATTTTCATAAAAGGGGTCTAAAGTTTTTGCTTCACGTATATGTAGAAGCCACCCGAAGCGTTCCCGGCGTAAAAATAAAATATTGTATTAAAAGTCATTGTCAAACCTGTAAGTATTAAAGCAAATAAATGATCACCGTCTCCATAAAAAGGCAAACGGTACACAATTTATTAGAAAGAAAAGGGGTTGTACTAAATGTCTTAAATTAGAAATGATTTATCTTAAAGCTCCTCGAGCGTAATAAATTGCTGGAAACTTTGTGAACTGCTTGTTTTGTGAATCTTTGAAAATACACATTTCTGTTTAAATCATTTTTAAACATGACTTCATTATTTTTATAGCGTTATATTTAAAGTTTTATTTGACAGATAATTGAAGTATTAAATAGTCCAACAAAATAGTATAGTAATGTGTTTAGCGTTATTTGGTCTAAGTATACTTAATAATGCGATACGATATGATACGATAATCGCGTCTGTGGTCTATCATTTCGGTTTTTGGACTTGATTTCCCGAGTTTTAACCAGGGCGAGGCAATAAAAAAAGTGTTTTTTTTCTATTTTCTAATGCAAACAACGTTGCTTGGAAATGAATGTGTGCCTAGTTGGTGATAGTTCACATTGTAGGACTTAGTGTTTTCGTGAAGTCGTATGGGCCCCAGTTGTTCCTGTACCTACACGTCTGGGGATATAACAATGAAGATATTATGTTTTATGTAAAGACCCATCAACATATCTCTGCAGTTGTCAACATCGTAACTAAACCGCTATTTCATGAAAAGTTTTACTCCGGTCAGTTTTTGAAACATGAGCGCCGAAAATTAAAGAGCCATAACTATATTTTTTACTATTATCGCTCGTTTCGCTCTTGACCAAAACACTCAACGTCAAACTGCATACTATGTACTACTAATTTAGAGGCATTATAATTACTCGTAACTATTACGAAGATGACATGATACTGGAATTGAAGTCGGTTGCGTGTAGTTTTATTGCATTATATTTTTAAATTACATAAGTACCTATTATAAAACCTAATATTAAACATTAACCAAACAATACGTTTATTACGTTAAAATAAGACTAGGTATAATGTCTTCTAAAACCTTGGAGTATTTTAATTTATAATAAATAAATATCCATGGACAAGTTACACAAATCGAATCTAACCCCAAAATAAGCAAATTAAATGCTTGTGTAGTGGGCGTTTGTCAAAGATACTAATACTTAGAAATACTTAAATATATACCAGAACAAATTTAATTAACCTCTGGATCC
Organism: Calephelis virginiensis; assembly: GCA_002245475.1. Taxonomy (NCBI): domain Eukaryota; kingdom Metazoa; phylum Arthropoda; class Insecta; order Lepidoptera; family Riodinidae; genus Calephelis; species Calephelis virginiensis. Next base: position 706,141 of record NJDC01000558.1, on the reverse strand, counting down.
GGAATTCAGACATCTTAATGTTCGTTTGTCACTGCTGTATCTAGAAGTAAGATATTATCTTTAGAAGAATTAAAATATCTTTTATCATTGTTTACGATACTTTCTTTCTGAAATGTTTTTAGAAAAACTTAAAGTCCCAAATATGACGGATCGTCCTAACGAATACTTAAAACTAGACCTTTGAGAAAAGACAATAATAACGTTTTAAATGAACTTATATTTTATAAAATTCTTTTAGGTAAGCCTTGAAGCCAAAACACCCTTAATAAATTTGGCTCGATAGGCACAAATCATAATACGTAAACTAACAAAAAAACACACCTTTCGACGTTCCCTTCACTGATAAAGTTCCTTTCACTGGAAAGAGTAGAAGATGTTATTTTAAAAAAATATGGATAATCATAAACCCCATGAATTAAGTATAAGCTCAGTTTTCTCTAACCCTCCTTCCTTAAATTTTTTAAACCTTAGTCACCTCTGTTGTTTAGCAGTCCAGGTGTTGGACTTGACTTCATGAGGTCCCGGGTTCGATTCCCGGGTAGGGCAATAAAAAAATGTGGTATTTCCAATTTCCTGATAAAAAAATTTTGCTAGGGATTGGATGTATGCCCGGTTGGCGATAGGCTTGCCTCCTATCACATTGTGAGATTTAGTGTCTTCGGCTAGTCGTGGGTGACCTGGTTCTGCCTCTGCCAACCTCTTCGGGGATATGGGCGTAAAAATACGTACGTTCTCTAAACCTGAAAATTTATACACCGAAAATTTTTTGCACGCTGCGGATGTATCTCTGAAAATATAGTGATGAAATATTTTATTATTTTTTTTAAAAACTTTCAGTTTTAGTAAAAACTTAGCTCACACTTAATTATGAGCTTAGTGTTAAAGGGTTTATTGGGATAAGCCATGTTTTTTTCTGTAAACATAATTTTTTTTTTATTTTCAATAGAAACCAATATCATAAAATCTCTCTGGAGAAGAGAACGTTATAAAGTGTGTTTTTTTAAAGTTTACAATTTTTTCCATTGTTCAAATTAATTTAATCGTATTTCAGTTTCCAAATTTACTTAAAGAATTTTGTAAATTATTAGTACCTACACTTATACAGTTAATTATCCGTCCTCAAAGGTCTAATTTTGGATATTGGTAAGGACGATTCAGCATATTCGGCGTCTCAAATATTCGCTTTAGTTACTCAATCATCCAGCTAACTTTCTTCCCAGCTCTCCCACTAACGGTCACTGTATACAAAAACAGTCTATTCGCGTTAAGAAAATAGTGACTCATTGCAGTCAAGCTGTCAAAATCAGCAAGTCGTGTTCACATTGACCAGTTAAAACGTGCCCTTCAAACGTCTTTTCGCGTTAATAATGTTAAAATGAGGTTTTGATGAACTTATTCTTTTAAAAATATCAACCTTGTCATATATTGCTTTTTGTTAATTTTCTCTTGTGTCAAAGAAAAATATATTCTATCCAGTAAAATATGTTGGATGTTAACGGATCCGGCTCGACGAGACGAACACGAAGATATACAAATTTTGAAAATCGGACGAACGGGTAAGAAGTTATTTCCAAAAAACCTGTGAAAATTGGGAAAATTTTAAAAATTGTTAGAAAAGTTACCGGAAAATTTAAAAATATTATTACCAAAATTTAGGAAATCGCGAGAGGAAAACAAAAAGGTACGTATATCAACGGTGGGGGGTATTATTTTACAATATTTAATCTAATTATATGAAATTGCTATAGGGCTTAGGTGGATTTTTACAAGTATGAAAATTGATGTTTTTTATGAATTTTATACTAAATATATCTACTAATTACAGCGGCGGTGGTGTCAACGGATCCGGCTCGACGAGACGAACACGAAGATATAAAATATCGTAAAAAAAAGTTTGCTTTAATATTAAAGCTTTCATTTATACCCCAGTATAAATAGGCCTTTACTTTGCAGTTGCACTGATACGTCACTATTTTCTTAACGCGAATCTATATATGTATAAAAATCAATGCCACTTTTTGTTGCAATTTTATAACTCAAGAACGGGCTGACCTATCCCAACCAAATGTTTAGGCTTTGTTTGGACTATTTAATAGATTATTAATGTGAAGTTTAAATGAAATCGGTCGAGCGGTTCTACATTTATCACATTTTTTGTAATGAATGAATTCAATGGCGGATCATTTTGTTAATGGGTATTTTACAGTCAAATTGAACCTTTTATCAGATAGGGATAGTGTTGTAATATTAATATTTTTTTTAGTTGATTTTTTCTTTTTTTGTGTCATTCATGCGGGTATATACGTAGCGAGGCACGTACCGGGCCGTTAGTAGACTTATAAATGTAAATGTATTTCAAACGCCGAAGTTCCATATGAGAAATGTTTTTAATTTCAAGAAACATTTCTCGTATTTGAAATTTGAATTTCCGTCATCATAAAGCTGTCTCGACCGACGCCTCTCTAATTTCCATTCCAGAACTCCGCCGAGATATAAGATATAATGATACTTTCGAAAACGTCATCTTTATGAGATCTATTTCTTGTTTTGTCGTTGGTCGAAATGCTAGCGTACATGTCTAGCATCGATCAACCGCGAGGCTCAGGTTCGATTCCCGACGGGGCAGGCATTTGTGTGATGAACATGTAGATGTCTGCATTTCCGGGTCTGGGTGTTTATTAAATTTATTCTGGTATCTAAAGTATTTCTATGTATTAGTATCGTTGGCTAACACCCATAACGTACATATAATTTGCTTACTTTGGGGTTAGATTCAATTTGTGTGACTTGTCCAGAGATATAAAAAAATATCCTCCATACGTTTTACATCAGTGAAAAGTTATATGTGTAACACATACTATATTTTGTAACGTTTCAAATTTTGCAAATATTTTTGATGTTTTAATTATTTTTTTACCAAACTGAGCAAGAGTATTACAAATCGACCGCTGATTTAAAAAGTGTCTTCACGCAAAATATTTAGGTAGAAGCACAACTCAGGCACCCATGACTAGCCGAAAACACTAAGTCCCGCAATGTGATAGGTGCAAAATAAAGGGCAGATATCCATTAAGGGGCCATGTATGCTAAAATACGTCAGTAATATACTGTTTTTTTTCGTACAAAGCAATTATGGATCTTGGCAACAAAAATACACAAGATTAACATTAATATGCTTTATAAGACTAGTGTTTCCAAAACACGATTCATTTCACTTTGCTTGATAGAAAAAAATCAAAAAGTTAACCCTTTTTTGAAAGCAAAACCCATCTGTCTACTTCAATTATGAAAATATCGACACCAGATCTAACATAAACATAGGTAAGTATTATACCTAAAAGATAACTGTTTCAGTTTTTATATTTTTTTTCAAATTACTTTTATAGTGTCAAAAATAGTGATTTGACATTTACTTTAGAGCGCAATATTTCATAGTAATCATGGAACGGGGGAGTGCGCTGATTGGCTCTTCTGGCTGACTAAGTATTGGGCCTTAATGGACAACGTAATTTTTATTAAATAAAATAAATTAAACAATTATTTTTTGTTGCCTGGCACGGGGATCAAACCGGGACCTCAATAAGTCAAATCCGACGCTCGACAGCTCAGAACAATAACTAAATATTGTTCTGAGCTCGACCGCTAGACCAAAGAGGCGATCCGATCGACAGCTGATTTAGGTATATAATACTGTAACAAATAACAAAAAGATTTTTATCTTCTTGCCGTTACTCTTGTTTGTTCGCTAAACCGGATTTACTTTATACAGAACTTATGATGAGCTAAATCGCAGATCAAAATTAATTCTCGTTTCGGAAACTGGTCGTAAGATTCTAGATACCAAAAATTTTTCTAGATACCAATGTCAACCAATTTTGTTAAATTTTAATTTTTGTAAAAGTGTTGTATTTTTTTAAATAAAAAATAAATAAATATTAGACCCTCACCATTTATTTTTCGTAGGTATGGTTATTCTAAATGATAATATGTGTATTTGTTAGTTCTAATGTACTTTAAATATGTAAAGTTTCATTTATTCCAACAGCTGGATGGGTTTTAATAAAAGAGTGGTTTTTAATTGGTCTTAATCCCGAGCGTGTTGTAGAATTTAAGGGTCTCATCCGAAATAGGTGTTCTAATTTTTGGACAGGGTCCCTTACATCTACAAAAAATATATCCGTTTGAAAAATAGCATGATTAAAATGACTTGAGGTGTTCTTGATGACTTTCTGCTTATAGAACTAAAAAATGAACCATCCTTTTGACTTAAAACAAAAAGAAACTAGGATACATTTTTAGGAAACAAAGTAATATTATTTGACACATTAGAAGCTAGATCAAAGTTCTTTAATAACTTTATCAAGTGAATTATGGACAGAGTTAATTCTATGCGCTAAATCTAATAAAAAAAATCTTTTATTACATGAACTGAACAGTCTAAAATTTTGTGTTTAGTGGCCGAAACTAGCGTGTTTGTATGAGTAGGTAATAAATGTGAAGTAAGCCAGACAGGTCTGTCAAGATCGTGAGGGTTGGCACTCGAAACTCTCTGCCTATCTCATAAGGGACTTGGCGTGAAGACATGTATGTTTGCATGTATGTATAAAACAGTCCAAAAATATCAAGCAAAACGTGCAATGAATGTATATGTGTGTTGTACAAAAATTCTTTGAAATGAAGAACAATAGGTTTTTTTATGGTTTTCAGTAGAGAAAATTACGTAGGTACAGAATGAGTGATAGAACTAACGTTTAGTCTCTATCATGAGTTGCTATAGATTACTTTGGATAATATACGTACCAAAATAGATATCACTGTCGGTAGGTATGAAAATTTAGTTGTCTAACGGCCAATATTATTAATCTTCTTCTTCTTCTTTCGATCGTTTTTCACGACTACTTTGCCAATGTCAAGTTAGATAATTGGCTAATTCTTATACAGTAATAAGTCACTATGTACAAAGTCATGTCAGGTCACGGTCTTGAGTAAAGCGGTGGCTTCTTTACTCAAGCTCATCTAGTGAGATTTGACGGTAGCAAGGAAATGTCGTCTATTTCCTTGCTGTCGTACTAATTTCTTCATGGTTATTTAATTTGTCTACTTTCACTGAACGAAATTGATCTAATTCCCACCTAAATTTCACTCAATATACGAGTATATACGAAATTCAATAATAATGAAAAAATGACGACCACCTTCGTTCACGCGTCAAAAACTCTCAATATTAATAATCAATTCTAATCCAAAACTTGCTGTCCAAGATTGATATTTTGATCTATTTTTATGTTATCCCTTGCCAATAACATATCTGTGGACAGGGTAAATATGGCAATTAGGTGTAGGATAGGCAGGCTTATACGCAGCTATCTAGATTGCTTGAAATCCATCTTTAGAGATATATTATTAACATTGGCCGTTAGATACTAGTAGAGTCAGTAGAGACGCTATTTATCGAAATAATTTAAGGAAAAGCTAGTTACTATTGCGCCATAAACTCAAGGTAGGGGTCTGTGTCCTAAGAGAACAAAATTTTCAAACAAAAGCGCTAGAAATTTCGATAATAAATTACCATATATTCTATAGTAATTTAATAGATATAACTCATTATAAAGGCTCAGAAGGTTCGATCTCTGTCAAAACGCAAATCGTGGGTTGTGCACGCAATTAAAATTAAAACGTAAGACTGAACATCGCGATGACATAAACGGTTGTCAACTTGGTTTTGAGGTTCAAAGTTAAAGTTTATTTATTGTATTTCAGTAGTAGATATCAAATGAAAATCTAGCAAACAAAAATTCAACAGTTTGACAAGTTTACCAGTGATTGTTAACTAAACTCCATGGAATGGGATAATTTAAATCAGCGTTGCTTCGATACTTACATGATTTGTCATAATAATACGGCCCTTAAGACTTTTGGAATAAAATGATAGATTTGTAACAGAGGATTTCAGTAACATAACTGAACTCCAGTAGGCCGACTTTTATTACTATGATTTTTTTGTTAGTGTAAAAAACAGTAATTGCCTGGTAACCGATTGAAATTATGCTTACATCTTGTCTTAGTTTATTGAATTAGCCGTCAATAGCTTGATATGTAAACAAGGTCTCGCTTAGATCCTTTTTTTAATAGGTATGAACACTTAGGACCAATTGCACGTTCCTGGGTTAAGTATTTAACACTGAGTTAGCGCCTAACAAGGATTAAATCGCCCTATAATCGACAGTTTAACTTAATATTAAAAATAACCCGAGAATGTGTAAGTGGCCCTTAGTGTTTCGAAAAACTAATGAGTTTCCCATATTTATTCTTTGTTTTTAATTTAGCTAAATAAACAAATTAAAATATCATGTAACTAGTATTAATTAAGGTTAATTAATACATGATCTTGACTATTTCAAGCGTGTAAATAATTTATTGTGAGGGTTAAAATAAACAAAGCAAATATTTGTACTAAGTTTAGGGTCCTTATTTTATGAAGCTAGCTGTTTTTGCATATGTTTTGTAAATGTGTACTGTTTTCGTTTATTTTCACTAAAATAATTGTTAAAAGTGCCAACCCGTGTTATGAAATTATTTGGCTCACAAAATTGAAAAAAAACTGACATTTTGAAATGTATTTTACAATCTTGGAAATCCTTCTGTACTGTCTGTGTACCGGGATCTAAAACAATTTTGTAGCATGATGGTAATAGCAGAGACAATATTATATTATATTTACTAATCTCTGGTAATAGTAATAAACATAAATAATATGCGCTCGCATGCACACGCATACACACGCATACACACGCACGTATACACATTCACGCACACAAGCATGCACACGTGTGTATGCACGCATGTCCGAAGCACTCGCGCTCTTACTAGCAGGGCGGATCGTTGGCCGAGAATTTTAGATAGCTGATATTGAGTAGTGAGTAGTGATGGTGACATGACTTTAGTCATTTTTCTGGAATTTATAAATGTTGCGAAATACAAAATACATTTTATCACTGGCAGAAAAAAAAAAAACTAAGGAGTATAAAAATAGATTACTATGGAAATGCGTTGAGCAAAATTTTGGATGACTTGAAAATGTAACAATTTACTTGAGATTTAAGACTTTTTGTTTTTCTATACTAGTGCTGAAATATATTGCATATTATGTGGTTAGGCTGTCTCATGTAATATGCCTAGATATATTATTACTAACCGACCGATCGACCGACACAGTTTGCATGATAAAAAAGTATTGTTTTTCCCATTTTCCTTGCAAAATTTCCGATTTTGCTCTACATAAGAACCTCCATCTAACAAAAAAGAATTCAGGGGTGATGCGAAGACCACACAAAATAGGGATTCACTTTTATATCTAATATATAAAATTCTCGTGTCACAGTTTTCGTTGCCATACTCTTACGAAACGGCCTGACCGATTTTGATGAAATTTTTTGTGCTTATCCGGTATCTATGAGAATCGGCCAACATCTATTTTTCATCCCCCTAAATGTTAAGGATCCACCCCTAAATTTTGTTTTTGCAATTTTCAGACAAATTTTTTTGTTTTTATTTTTTTATGATACAACATATAAAATTACATACAACCCTAAATTTTCACCTTTTTATCACCAACCCCTATTTTTTAATAGTCATTTCTTATCCCGGGTCGGGTCGGCTCGTTAGACCTTTACTCGGCAGCGCTCGGTACGATATTGGCAGATCATTGTATGTGCGTGTTGTCGTGTGTTCCGCTCGGTGCAAGCAGCGATACACAGGTTGATGCTAACTTCAAAGAAAAAATTGATCACAGTAAATTAAAGTTGTTATTAGAAGATGTTGAATGGAATAAGGTAGAAAATATGCAATGTCCAATTGAAATATACAATTATATTAAAAATAATTTTGACAGCTGTTATGCTCAATCTAAATATACGATTTTCAATAACTTAACTAGCAAAAGAAATAAATATCAATGGATAAATAATAAAATAAATAACATGTGTGAAAAACGAGATTCGTTATTTAATAAGTGGAAAAAGAATACCGAAAACAAAATTTTAAGGTTAGAATTTAACAAGCTTAGAAATAAAACACGTAAGTTCATAGAAAAAACTAGAAATAAATACTATAATAACGAAATAAATCAAAATAGAAATAATCCAAAGAAGTTATGGAATCTTCTAAATTCACTAACAGGTAGACTCTAGGGCGTCGCCAAGGGGGGGCAAGAGGGGCAGCTGCCCTCCCCTAGAGATTCTAAAAAAATGATAAAGCAAACAGTCTTATATCTTTTACTTGACTTGATCGATTATTAGATATAATTATTTTTTGATAGAAAAAGTACTAGCTTTTTCTACTAGTTTGCTACTATTTAGAGCGAAATGCAAAGCAAGTCAAAAAGTCGAGGACTTTTTGACTTGCTTTGCATGGGTTCTAGGCTTCCGATGGAATCTACAATGTATATTTTTCTCAATCTCCGTATCAACTTGCCCCCATCTAGGCCATCGGCTGGCGACGCTCTTGGGTAGACTTACTAAATCAATTGATTCAGCTATAATAAAGGCTTTTAAAAGAAATGATATTACGATTAAGATGATAGCAAACAATTTTGCAAACGAGTTTGATAAAAATGTTAAAAAAATACTACCGAATTGTAACAGTGACCTTGTTAATAAAGCGACATACATGTTTTCCGAAAACAAATCAATGTTATTTAAAAAGGCGAGTTGTAATAATATTTCTAAAATTATTAAAGAATTAAATTCAAAAAAAGCACCTGGTGTTGATTGCATTCAGTGCATTGATATAAAGTCTCTGTTTAGTAAAATCACATGTGCCATTGCCAAATTAATAAATATTAGTGTACAAACCGGAAAATATCCATTACAGTTAAAAATTGGAATTGTTAGACCTATTCATAAAAAACGGATCCCACATTCATTACGATAATTATAGGCCAATAACGATACTACCGGTTATTGATAAAATAATCGAAAAATATATTTGCAGTCAGATACAGAGTTACTACACGTCATACAATATCATGTCTAGTACCCAATATGGCTTTCAAAAAGATAAATCGACCTCATCACTTTTGACAAAGTTTACAGATGAAATTAACAACTACTTAAATGAAAAGCAACAAGTAATACTTTTATTTATAGATTTTAGTAAGGCATTTGATACATTAAAACATGATAAACTCATTCAAAGGCTGGAAAATGTAGGCGTCCGTGGACCACTCCTAAAATGGTGTTGTGACTTCTTAAAAGATAGAAAATTTCAAGTCAAAATAGGAAAAGAATTTAGTGACGTAATATCAGTTAGCCAAGGAACAGCACAAGGATCAGTACTAGGACCTTTGCATTATCTAACTTATGTAAATGACATGCAAAATGTTATTAAGCATAGTTCGGTGTATCAATACGCAGATGATACATGCCTCGTTATAGCCAGTAAAGATGTAGCAAAAGCTGAAACTAAATTGCAGGAAGATTTTACTAATTTATGCAAATGGTCTCATGACGCAGGACTTGTAATAAATTTTAATAAAACTAAAATAATGCACGTACGTTCAAGTTACGCCAAAAAAACGTCAACAAAAATATAAAATTAATTGCACACAAGCATACGTGTTTGCATAACATGAATATACCTGCATCATGTATGATGTGTAACTGTGATAGATTGGAACAAGTAGCTTTCTACAAATATTTAGGACTCATAGTTGACGAGCGATTTAATTGGGGGAACCATATTGAGCACGTCAGTAAGAAATTAAGAGCAATTTTAGCTAAATTTGTTATCTTAAAATATAAAGTACCTTTCCCTATTCTCCTAAATCTTTATAATGCGCTTGCTGAGTCCATAATCGCATATGGACTTACAAGCTATGGAAGAACATTTAAAACTTATTTGGATAAAATATACACATTGCAGTTAAGAATACTAAAAATGTTACTACCGAGAAAAATAAATAAATATATAAATAAATGAAATTGTGTAACAGTGAAAATATTGAAATCTTTAAATATTGTAAAGTATTACCAGTTCATACTAAGCTAAAAATGTTAATACTTATAGAACAATTTAGTAATAAAGCCGTACAAACAAAGATATTTCACAAAATTTACACTAGAAAAACAGCACATAATAAACTTCTAGTACCTAAAGTAAATAATTATTATGGGAAGCGTACGAACAATCACTTAGTACCTAGTTTATTAAATGAAATTCCTTACAAAATGTTAGAAGTTCTTACAGATAAAAACTATAAATTAAAATTAAAAAAATATTTCTACGATATATTACAACAACCATAAAACATTAAACATTAAAATAAAAGTTACTCACTGTATAACTTTGCAAACGAAAGAATCCGACGCTGTTCAAAACCGGTTCCTTATCTGTTTTACTATGCGGTGTAAGCGTTGAGACGTAGCAATAAGTGCGGAGTTTTTTGTTTTTCAAATAGCTTATTAATAGATTAGTTGTAATGTTTTTGGCATGCGGTTCATTATATTATATGTTTTTTATTGTATTTTTTAAAATATTACAATTTAAATTGTTGCGGGAGGCAGGTAAGCTTGCGGATAAACCAATTTAAGGTTTTTGCAAACCTTTTTGTTAAAATGTTGTATATTATTTTATTAAATAAATGGAAAAAAAAACTGTCAATCGTCATTTAATTAGTTATATGGCAAAAAAACGTTTGCCGGGTCAGCTAGTAGGCATATAGATTTATCTACATATTGAAACTCTTTTACTTTATTATTTATAGTAATATATAGGTTAGTCATATATTTATCGTATATATGGTAAAGAAACATCAATAGCTCACAAAGGAATTTAGTTGAACATTTTGGAACTCGGTGTGGCCTCCGAAATTGCGTATTCATCTTCTCAAGAAGCCGTTTAAGCCTTTGGCTGAATACCAACGCTTCATACACCCCACATATGAGCACATATAGCGTTAAATTAAACTAGCTATTTCCTGCCATTTCAGCAGCATTTTAGTGTTAATGTAGGCTGATCTTACGTATCCACTACTACTATTACTACTTCTACAACTGGTACACTATTTCATTATGTTGGTATGGGGCTTGACATTCTAGTGGTAGGAATAGGTAACGCCGTAGAGGAACCATTAGATAACTGATGCAATGACCAAATGAGTGATTAGAAAATGGCCATGTTCCGATATGTTTAACGCCCCGCCATCCATGGCCCAGGCGAGTGTAAGCAGCAGTAATATATGAAAGAGAATATTTAAATGTGTTTGATTTTTCTTAATAGTGTTAAGTAGGTTTTATATAATAATTAAACACAGTAAAACTGCAAAAACCGCCTTTAACTATTTTATTACGTACCACGTCACGATTTCAAATTCTTTTTTCATAATATAGCTAATAATTCCGAGGTGGCCCAATACAAATCGTATTAAGATTAAACTACCAGCATAATATATTGCATTAACATAACTCTAAAACCACTAATCGAGTGATGTTAAAATTTTAATATGACCACCATGGAACACTACCTCTTCAAAAAAAAAATATCAAAATCCATTAGTATTTGGCCGAATAATCGCGTAAGAAACAAGCAGTCGAATGGAGAACCTCCTTTTTTGGAGTCGGTTAAAAAAGCTAGACAGTGATTTTTATTTTTTATGTTAAAAATATGTTTGAATTTTATATTTGTTTTTGAGTAAGAACTTTTTTTTATTAGGATAACATCCTGAAAGAACCTTATTCAGACAAAATTGCTTTTTAATCTCTAAAATAAAACGAGTGCAAAATGAAATTACCTTGCATGAGCCTGGAGTCTGTTTCAGTCGTTAGGTAGTTTAACATTTAGATTGGACGGTTAATTTTATTAAATATTATCATCGCTTGACATTAACAGATAATGAAAATTTGCAAGGAAAAAATTAAGTATTTTTTTAATTCACTCTGCAATTTTCCAGGATTTTCTCCAACAAAAAACATTTTCCTAATTTTCACTAAAACAAAAAGAAATATAAGCAAAATAGGATTGCTCATTCACGCGTGATGTAACGACTAAGGAAAAGAGAGATTCATTTTTTATATACATACCAGCCGACCCGGCGAACTTCGTTTCGACATTTACGGCTACAAACAGTTTATGTATTATGGATAAAAGCATTGTATTTTCCATTTCCCTGTAATTTTCTCGTTTTTCCTTTCATAACAACTAATTTTCACCGTGCGGTCATCTACCGTCTTCCCACATGGCCGACCCAGCGGAGCATGCCGTTTCTCATTTTTAACACCAACACTCTTTCAATTTCACTTTTTCTCGGATTCACTGTTACAAATGTGGTCAGCGAGCGTTACACCACAGATTTTCGTAGCATTTATCCTACTCTCATAATTACTTTTTCTGACATACCCAACTCTCAGAAAAGAGGTATTAGAGCTGTTTATAATCTTAAAGTACGGGATTCTCTCCGAGAAAAATTCAAAGAAATAAATATTTTAACCTTCAGGTCTCAATACATTTATGAGAATTTAATGTATGTTAAAAAAAATCTATGTATGTTTACAAAAAAATGTGATGTTCTCGACATTAATACGAGGAATAAAAATAATCTAGCCGTATACAAAACTCGTCTCCATAAAATTAGTAAATCCTTTTTGGGTCAATGTGTATGTTTCTACAATAAGTTGCCCATTGGTATCAGAGATCTACATTTAAATAAGTTTAAAAAATGTATAAAAGCAAAACTATGTCAAAAAGGCTATTATACGGTCTCAGAGTATTTGGAAGATGAACATGCTTGGGGATAGAGTTTTCAATCTCCCACTAAAATTTGTAATGTGATTTGTTGTACCTTTTATTTAAGTTAAAGTAAGATTGTAATTTATATTTTTAATCTAGTTTATATTGTAATTATTATTATTGAAAAAAGTTACAAGTCCGCTGAGTTTCTTTCGCCGGATCTTCTCAGTGTTTTAAAAAAATGTCAACGCGCACAAATACCACTTGTATGGTTCAAGTGAATAAAGATTTTTCTGATTCTGATTCTGATTCTCGGTTCCATACAACAACATTGGGATAAGCACAGATTTATGCAAAGTGACTCAAGTACCATGACTCAAAACCTCGCTTTAAAAACAGCTTGCCCGGCTCACTATTCACACTATTCCCTGCTCACGCTCTCTTTCTCCATCCACGGAATACATTTAATTCACTTGTTCCAGCACTATATCGTCAAATACAACTCTCACACAAAAATAAACAATTCAAAATAAAAAAAGATGTTTATTTCACTATTTGTTACTACGATTATTAGCGTGACAGTTTTACAATTATTTGAATGCTGAGCTTTTGCATTAATATATCTTCTTAACATTATTATATACCTTTAATATCAAAGGAATTCTCTCTGAAACGTCATCAATTTCGTTTCGTAGAAGCGAGGGTAGGTGTAAATATAGCTGCTAGCTGTACAATTATTATAATTACGGCGAGCTTAAATATAATACGAGTGGTAAAGATGTAGTCGTCGACTAATTCAAGAATAATGAAAGAGTGATACACTCTTCATTACCTCTTAAGGCACCATACTTAGTCAGCCAGAAAAGCCAATCAGCGCACTCCCTCGTTCCATGATTACTATGAAATATTGCGCTCTAAAGTAAATGTCTTAAGCGCCAAATCACTATTTTTGACACTATAAAAGAAATTTGAAAAAAAAATATAAAAACTGAAACAGTTATCTTTTAGGTATAATACTTATCTATGTTAATGTTAAATTTGTTGTCGATATTTTCATAATTAAATTAGAGAGATAGGTTTTGCTTTCAAAAAAGGGTTAACTTTATGATTTTTTTCTATCGAGCAAAGTGAAATGAATCATGTTTTGGAAACACTAATCTGATAAAGCATATTAATGTTAATCTTGTGTATTTTTGTCGCCAAGATCCATAATTGCTTTGTATGAAAAAAACAGTATATTGCTGACGTATTTTAGCATACATGGCCCCTTAATCACCTTGATGGGGTTGCAATTAGTATTTGGATTCATCACACAAACGTCTATACTCTATGTTTTACTCTTTACTGAGACACGTAGCTGTAATTTTTAGGCGACTTGAAAAAGGAGTTATCAATTCTGTATGTTATTTTTGTGTTTATTACACGATTATTCAGCCAATGCCGAATACATGTTTGTTGTTCTTGTTTCGAAAAGTAGGTCGTAATTTAAAGATCAAATATAAATGTGATCAAAATCCGACAATTCGAGTTAGATTCATTAAGGCGGGTTGAGTTCTAAAAACAGGCTCTTTTAAAACAATTTTTTGCCTAAAGCTTACGAGATAAGACAGTAAAAAAATATACGTGAATCTTGATCATATTTTTTTATAATAATACGCCTTCCATAACACAATTATGATTATTTTACTCGATAGAAAAAAATTACAAAGTAAGGTCCAAAATTGAGATTCAAGCTCATTATTTGTTAAACGATTTTAAATATATATAATTAAAATTAATTTGAATGGTGTATAATGTATTAATCTTTCATGTGTATGAATTAAATTTTTTAATTTAATACCATATATGAAAATAATTAAATAATTTCCAGTGTAACTCGCGAGAATTCATAATAACCCTATCCGCGTTATAGTGCTTCTCATTCATTTCTACGTAGAGAGACAGTGACCGCTGAGGCGCCATGCTAGTAGGACGTGTGTCGCTGCGTTATTCAACTGATATAAAACTAAAAAGTGGATTTTTATAGTTGATTATTTTTTCTAAAAAGATTGTAACTAAAAGCATTGAAACATTTTTGTAATAATTAATTGTTACAAAAATGTTTGGATTCATCACGATTCTTCCTCGAAGAATTGACCCGTAAAGAACCTGTAGCGCCACAGAGTAGCAAATGTCAGTAGGAACGCTTGTAAGATGTTATTGACTACATTATGGTCAATAAGTTTCGTATAAGTATAGTTGAAGTACATATTATACGTTTCATGCGACGACTTTGAACAGTAAGTAGTATCTGAAAACTTTGAAAAAGGATCTATATCCTTATAATCCTTATATATATATAGATATATATAATATCTATATATTATCGAAAAAAATACTGTATTACAGAGAGATTATAGTGAGTGGAAGGACATAAGGAAAATCTGATAACAGGGTCTAACTTTGACACAATATATAAAAAGAAAGTATTTTAACGCCCATATCCCCGAAGAGGTAGGCAGAGGCACAACCAGGGCACCCACGACTAGCCGAAGACACTAAGTATATATAACTTCTATTGCGCAAGACAATGAAAACAAAAAACAGGCACTGCAACAAATGGGAAACATTGTCATTCAGTCATGTTGACTTTTCATAGATGCGAAATTGCCTTTTTTCGGTGCAACACCTGACGGATTAGTTGGAGACAATACGTAGGAATAAAATTCCCTCATAAAGTGTGAGGCCACAATTCCGATCCGGTGGTAGTTTACGTGCATCAAGTTTTTTCTGATTCAGATTCTGAAAGCGTATAAGACAGGTATTGACGAAGCTATCAAAAACTGTAAGATACAAATATTCAAATAAAATAAAAAAATTGGTACAAGGAGCATTAACAAAAAATGCGATTGGTATTATCAATTGCAACCTTAATTTCATGTTACGGAGGGAAAAACAAGTATTCTTGCCATTTGGTCTGGCGAAAATCATCCACTTACCGTAAAATATTTTTGAACTAGACAACGAATTTCGGAGAAATGAAATCAAGCAGAAAATCATATTTTTTTATGAAAGCCCTTTTACGCAAAATCGTTGATGCCCGTTATGTTCGAGGCATGCCTGTAAAGGACATCGTACTAAAAAGACGATAATCGTGATGAGTTACCAGTTCTTAGAAAACCAACTGAACAAAGCAACATCATTAGCCTACACCAATACCAACCTAGGCAGCTGGTGTTATCGGAATTTTGGAACCCATACTGTTATTTTTTAAAGTTGGTGGTTTTTCAACACTTGTTTTGTGTTTTTAACACTACAATAAAATACTTACATAATATATGCATGTTATTATTTCTACGTCAGGATTACCGATCTAAGTCAAACTAGAAATGAAAGTGACATGTCAATGTATGTGTTTCTACCTTTCTAGTGTTTATAACTAACGTTAACACTTCATTGAGACAAAAAAACAGACAACAAACAAAAAAAACAATCAATATTACGATATATATTCTGTTAAAAATAATTTAGTGTTTCGTTTTTTTATTTTAAGACTCAAAGACTCGTTACATTAACGGAAGTTCTTAATTGTTAAAGTAAAATCATAAGGCTGTTATAATTATAATGTTTATTGATAAGGTATAAGTAACTATTTGTTTCATGTGTTTTGAAATTTTGGCCACACGGGGTTAAAATACAAGATAAAAAAATTACCTTTTATTGTGTGAAAAATTTGATTGTATGAAAAACCTCTCGGTTAGCAACAAATTAGTCATTAAAAAAAAACATTAAATTATAACCATAAAGTGGGTATAAAAAAAATAAAGTAGGTATTCAAGCAATCTACATAATATTTTGCTTCCCCAAAAATAAGAGAAAAATATTTAAATTAACAAATGTATGACCATTAATTGTATGTTAAGCATAGCAGTAGTAATAGGTTAGTGTATTCTAGATCGCGGTCTCACAAGTGTTACCAATATCATTTTCCACGTAATGTATATTAACCCTAAATCATTCGAATAAATTTGTTTACCTGTATTTAAATTGCGATCTAACGTGACGACAAATTGGATTTACGGTGTTATATTCGGGTCTTCGGTGTAAATCCTATTAAGTAAAAGCTTACACACGTGTAAGTTTTTCAATTTAAAGTAAAGGGATTTAAAGGTTGAAACATAATATAACTAATTTGGCTGAAATAAAAAAAAAAAGTGATGGCTGAAACTTATTTACCTAAAACAGGGTTACATCTAAAGCATCAGCCAAATGTTGAGAAACGGTTCGAAAACGATAACACTTTCGAACTATGAAAAAAACTAAAATTTAAAAGAAATTAATTTACAATTTTTATCCGACGATAAATACAAGATACATGGTTATAATGAAAATAAAGCAAAAAACTGGTTTCCACCGACCGCAGTCGCATTCGCAGGCTGGTGAAGTTATTACTCTTACTAGGTCATACACATACGATATAGCGCGACAATAAGTAAAGCGTTTTTGAGGACTGCTTTAAATGAATATTTATAAAAAAAATGTTACAATTTGGAAACAATATTCAAAATTCATTACCATTTAACCCTTTTACCCCTTACATTAAAATTTGGCGAGTTCTTTCAAAGTCGCTCTGTACATATTTTTCACTTTTAGGTATAATGTAATATTATAACAATAATAAAATTGCTTTACATTCGATTCACTTAGCTTTATTTAAGCAGCAATATTTTCCGAATTGCTAGTGGGAAAATTATGAAACATGATAAGTTATCTGGTTGTACACTCTGATTTCAACGATATAACTCTTTTTAAAGCTCGATAGTAATTGTAGCTATTTGCCTTTTAATGTCAGTATCTATCGTGATTTATAGGCACAGTTTTGTTAAATTGCCTTTAAATAATACTAGTGGTCGTCCGTTGGGTAAAAATTCGACAATAATAAATTTTAATATCTTGCTGATAAGAACGCTATCTTTATTTGTCAAGACCAACTAACTACTTTGTTTCCAAACTGTATGGTGCGCCAAAATCTTGTTTCCAAAAACATAACACTCTCTTTCTCAGAAACCCCTTCCAAATATCTCTAAAGTTTGATAAATTGTAACTATTTTTTTGTTATTTGTAGAATATATCATTACCTAAGTTTATTTTACTTACTATAGGTCAGCCAATTTCATAGCCTCTGTGGTCTAGTTTTCCGGCGTCGGATACAAAAAAGTGTGTTTTGAATTTTCTTGTCGTAATAAAAATAACGTTGGCCGTATGGCACTTGACAATTGGAAAGAGGCTTATCTTAATATATATAAATCTCGTGTCACAATGTTTGTCCTCAATGGACTCCTAAACTACTTAACCGATTTCAATCAAATTTATACACCGCGTGCAGTTTGACCTAACTTGAAAGATAGGATAGCTTACGTCTCAATTGATCGCGGGCAAAGCCGCGGGTAACAGCTAGTATTTTATAATATATACAAAACTCAATTTTACTACTACTTTATTGTTATGCGTAAAAACTTTAGTTTTATTGGAAAATTAGTGGCAAAATTTATAACAGTGATTGATCCACATATCCATTTCATTATTAGTTTTTTATATAATTTTTGTCTCTAAACCTATTTTGATTTTGTGTGGTTTATTTTAGTGTAGTTCAGTAAATACCTAACTAAACGTGTCTTTTATAATGGTTTACTTTAAACATAAAACCCTATATTCCTCGGTCACTTGGTGAAAGCGGATCGATCAAATCAGATATTTTTCAACATTTTCATTGTGCTTTAAGAAAGATAAACATCTTTTCAAAAGAAAAATTACGAATAGCAGGAAAAATACAATAAGTATCACATGTCTACTGTCAGCTAATACCTATTTAACATTCGCATGATGTATAAATAAAATGAATATGTATAAACTACGTTATAACTGATTTAAATGGCACTGAGTGAAAATACTTAAACTCACAGACAAGTTCTACAAAGTGTTAACAAAACGTAATTCCATCACATTTTACAGTGCTTTTATATCGATTGTAATAAAAGTCCGTTCTTCCAGATCATTCCATTAAAACGTAGATGTTATTTCCCTGAAGCTTTGTCTTTTTCAATTTATAAATGGAGTAGATGGAAAAATGTGAATTCCTGGCATCGCAGCGACGACCGAACGCGCATAACGGCTCGCTAGTCGCCACGCAATATCTTACGGAACATTCCTAGCGCACCTGCTCTTTCCTCACTTGTAGCTAACGTTTAAACTTTAATAACAGACCCAAGCCTGAATAGGTAAAACACGTGCAATAATTTAAAAATAGAACAAAAAGATACAACGTCAAATCTGGCATTCAAACTATACTTTAAACTCACAGACTGAATAAGAAATACTCGTCTAATAACTTAAAAATAAAATAAAAAAACTCATAACATCAATGTACAAGTTCAAACTTTATTAGCTTGCCACAGACTGAATGAAAAGTACAACTTAAGTAATTTGAAAATAGAGCCAAAATAAACTGCAAAAAAACTGTAAAAAATCTTTTTCGTTCCTTTCATTACAAAATCGTAATTAAATATTGTTTTTGCTCCATATGTCTAATGATTATGAGATACCTAGTCCCACGTGTTTTCCCCCGTGTTGGTATGGGCTTCATTGCAGAATAGACCATCTGCCTTCCTGCCAGGCAGCTTGTGAAGGCCGAGTATAGGTACCGTTACTAACACCGTGACATCTGACTAGGTGGTAGAGTTTCTCGACAACTCGCCCGGATTGGTATCACAGCCTTACCTATTTCTGCCGCCATAACGTCAGCACTACTACACACTACGTACATAGACGGTTACAAGTTACAGCCTATCTACAAAGGGCGTTTTGCGCGCGTAGCGAATATAAATTTATATTGAGTCCAGATACTGCGTTAAGTACATCAAAGACAATATATATATACTAATCTCTTGTTTTACAAATTATGTAAATTATATAAAATTAGAATGTTACTGGCATTTTTTTCTAGTTTATAATGTTACTAGCTGCTACCCGCGGCTTCGCCCACGTAGTCTATTTATTTAATATTTAACTCTCCGACGCTACCCGTTGAATTTTAAGATGAAAAATGGCCTACGTCCTTCTTCAAACTTTAATATATTTTTATTTAAATATCATCTAAAAAGTATTACACGATGATGTTCTGGAAAGAATAAATTTAGAAAGTAGTGCACTGAGCACAACCGTTCCGTAAGGAGTCAACCACACGCATACCACGCGTCTGTGTCGTGCGGTCTTTAAACTATAGTGTTAACGTAGTGATTATGTTCTATTTGATAGTGTTATTTTAAAACTGCGATATCTCCTAAGATATTCATTCAAATCGAGTGATGTGAAATGCAATTTTGTTTTAAATTAAATACTTGTGATGAATGACGTTTTATTTTGGATAGGGATTATCATCGTGTTTATAAAATAACCTTCCTAAATAATACATTATTTTGAAACAAATTTGGTTAGCATAAAAAAAGGTTATAGTGTGCTTACCTTAAAAGATAGAAATGTGCTGTCGCGGATTGTTTTTAGGACTTTTAAAGGGGAACAATTCTTTCATAGATGATTTTTACGAAACTTTCACCGTTAACGCAGCGCAAGCTCTCAATAGGAAAAAATCCCCCGATTTTAAAACAATTATCATTGATGCTACGCTCCTATTGATCTTAGCGTGATGATGTATAGCTTATAGCCTTCTTCAATAAATGGACTTTCTAACACTGAAAGTTCAAGCAAACAAACAAACAAACAAACTCTTCAGCTTTTTAATATTAGTATAGACTTTGGTTCCGAGCTCTTACAAAAAAAATATAGACGAACTGCTTTCATACCAACTTAGTAATAAAAGGCGAGTTTTGGTTCATTTTATTAAGAGAAAAATTTGGAAAATTAATTTGACTATACTAAACATATTTAGCGGTGACTTAGTTTTACACGTTTCCATGTTTATATTTTTTTATAATAAGGTTGATAAGTATACTTTTGATTAAATTATCGCTATAAAAAGTAGCCTATGTTCTTTCGTTCCCCATTAAGTGTCTAAAAACAAAGTTTCACTGTTATATTTTCAAAAATGACGATTTTTCATACGAATATTCATCACCTCTTTATACCCATTCTCCCTCATTTTTTAGTGATAAAAAGTAGCTAATAGGCTACTTTATATTCCATGTTTATATTTTTTTTAATAAGATTGATAAGTATACTTTTGATTAAATTGTCGCTATAAAAAGTAGCCTATGTTCTTTCGTTCCCCATTAAGTGTCTAAATACAAAGTTTCACTGTTATATTTTCAAAAATGACGATTTTTCATACGAACATTCATCACCTCTTTATACCCATTCTCCCTCATTTTTTAGTGATAAAAAGTAGCTAATAGGCTACTTTATATTCCATGTTTATATTTTTTTTAATAAGGTTGATAAGTATACTTTTGATTAAATTATCGCTATAAAAAGTAGCTTATGTTCCTTCGTTACTCATTTAGTGTCTAAATACAAAGTTTCACGGTTATATTTTCAGAAATGCCGATTTTCCATACGAATATTCATCACCTCTTTTTACTCATTGTCCCTCATTTTTAATGATAAAAAGTAGCCTATTATCTTTCGTTTATTATAAAGTGTCTAAATACAAAGTTTCACTGTTACAGCTTTAAAAATAACGAATTTCCATATGAACATTCATCCCTTCTTTTTATCCATTTTCGCCTATTTTTTTGCAATAAAAAGAAGTCTATGTTGTTCCTCAGGGTCTATTCTATACTATTCTATCTGGTTCATTGTTATGGACTTATGGTAAAAATTACTGTTAAATATTTTTCCTACGCAAATTGTGCCAGTCCCGTTAACCCTCATAGGGGTTGATTTTCAAAAAACGTTAATGTATGTATCTCATAACTTGTATTTCAGAGTATTATTTCAGTGACACGCAAAATATTTCAATAGAATAAATTTCCCATACAAACTAAGCCACCCCCTTTAACCCCCAATGGGGCTGAATTTCGAAAAACTCTGGCAAGCGTGTTTCATCATTTGTACTAAAAAGCATTAATTCAAAGTTTCATGCAAAAATGTGCAATAAAAATATTTTTCTCATACAAACTTGGCCACCCCTTTTAACCCTTTTAGGGGTTAAATTTCCAAAAAAATAATATGCCTATATCCTTATCATGATTGCAAACTATCTACATACCAAATTTGAGCAAAATCGGTTGGGTGGTTTAGGCGTGAAAAGTTAACAGACAGACAGAAAGACAGTGTTACTTTCGCATTTGTAGTATTAGTGTGGATTGTTACCTTTAAAAGAAGGCAAATGCGCTGAGATTCTTTTGTCGGATCTTCTCAATGTGTGGTCATGATTCCGATTCGTTGGTAGTTTATTAAAACTTCGACATGTATAAGTACAAATTGTATGGTTTAAGTGAACAATTTTTTTTCTGATTCTGATTGTTTTACTGTCTGCCTTCTTGCCTAGTACCAACAAGACCACTTTTAGTAAAGTGCTATTCAATAGTTTGGATAGATATTACCTTACATCAAAGGGGAAAAGGTTGTATTAGACACTCCTTAAAATAATTTTAATAAAAATACTTGAAATAAATAAAACACAAACATAACTTTACTCAATAAGTCTGTGGTCAATTCTCAATCAGCTTTTGGTACAACGTCGACCACTTTCATGAAAGCAGTTAGGGAACTGATTAGATCAACTTGTCCGATTTCACGGCGACTACTGACAGAATTAATCCTTTAAATCCAGTAATACGCTGCAGAGCGCTGATAGTAGCAGGAAATGGAGGTTTTATATACCCTGCTATAACAGTTTGTGAGACTTTCATTTCACCAAAACTCAATTCGATGATTGAGACATACATTCTAAAAGTGTCGAACAAATAGCATCTATAAGCATTCATTGTGAAATTTTGATTGTTTATAAATACATTCTAAGAGTGTCGAAAAAAAATCCTATGTAAAAGTATTTATAGTGGTGTTTTAAATTAATAATTCGATTATTAAAAAATATATTTTGAAAGTGTTAAAAAATATCTTCCCATCCACAAGTATGCATTGTGCATCATGTATTAAATTAAAAATAGAAGGCAATGTGTTAAATTTATTTAAATTATTGTTACATTTAATAAACAGTAGTGGCATTATCACTGTTCCTAAAGGCTTTCCTTGCCTTGTATTTTCCTATTGCTTTTCCGTTGTTACGATTTCTGCTAATATTATGTTATCTTACTAAGTAGTTGTTGTTAAAGTGTTACAACTTGTCAGAATATGTCGCATAAAAGTTGAAAATTATAATAATCCTATTTTTTATAAAATGTTGAAAACTTACGTTTTGTTTTAATTTTATTCTTTACTTATTAACAAGGTATTGTTTTATTTAAACAACCCCGTTGTTATTATCATTACAGTGCTTAAAATTCATCAGCAATAATGATTATTAGTAACAATCTCTCATGCACATTTTTGAATTAAACTTATTAAAGGGTCTATCAACGTCTAGAATTATATGCCATTACAAAATTATCAAGAAAATGTGGTTCGAATTGTTTATAGTAAAAAGAGCACAAGTGACAACTTCATAATGCAAATTGATTTATTAGTAGCAGCTTTACTACCTACAAATTGAAATAAATCAATAAGACTGATTATTTGCAATAATTACCTTTGCAATCTTAATGAGACTGCAAACTTTTGAATCAAACAAAATAAAGGATTTAGAATTATTTATGATTACAAAAGTACAAGGAATAGTGGGTTCAAATTTTCTTACATAAAGAGGACACGAATGTAAACTTTACATTCAAAATTGATTTATTACCTTAAAAACAACTTTTAATCTTTCAAATGCATATAATTAATCATTAATTGCAAATCATCATTCAATCGAATGATGATTTGCAATAATCACTCCTGCAATCTAGACGAGATTGCAAACTTTTGAATCGAACTAAATATGAAATAAAGGGCTTCGTCTAGGATTTATGCGAGCTATTGTGTTGCGGGCTATTGTCGCACTAATGAGGGACCGAGGGTACGCACGCTGTATTTTGCTCCAACTCAACTTCAAAAGATGTTTTTCTGGTCTCGGTCGTGTTTTCCTGTTTTTATTAAACAAGTTTATATGGATATATTTTCCTTACACCGCGTTTAAATAATAGCATTAATCAAATGAAACTCTTCTATTTTAGTTAAATTTCTTGGATAAAATTGAAAACGTATACAGCCTGCATTCTTCTATCTTCTTTTTCTTTTATCTTTTCTACATTTGCTTTATATTTTCTTGTCATTGCTTCTCCTTCAGCTATATAATGAAATAATTATATTTCAAATTGCATATACACAAACAGTGGAATTCTGAACAAAGTAAGTCCAATTACGTTACTGTCACGTAGGTAAAGAGCTCTTACCATGAGTTGACAGCTTGTCAAGTTTACCATGCCCGCTACCGTCTTTGTAAATTATTTGTATGAATAATTTTGAACAGCGCCTCTTTTTGATAACTATGAAACACATTTTTAAACCAAAAATGTCATAGATTTCGACACGTAACTTACCGAAGGTAATCTATACTGACTCATGACAAAGGCTCTCATCACCTCAAGTTACCCAAAATCGATAATGGACCATATTTTGTGTTATTTGTTAAAGTACATCATTTATTGAGATATTTTAACTGATGCTCTGATCTGCCGTCGACTTTACGCTCTGGAACTCAAAATCTGTACTTAAATTGAAAAAAAATAAGGCTAAAATAGTTCCAGTAATATAAAAAAAGACGGGTTGCACTCCGGCAGTGCTGGCAAAAGTGAAAACTTTATTTTGAAATGGTAAGGGAAAAATTTGGTAAGGGAATAATTTTGCACGAATTGCTCTAAAAGTATGAAAGTACTATCATTTATGCAAACATATTATTTTCATATCAATAACCTGCCTTTGGCTTGACAAAAGCTCGCTAATGCAAGACCACGTGACGGCTAGGAGCGTCGTCACTCGTCATATTATCTGTACATCGAACATTGCTTGTCTACTCATAAATCTTATTTTCAAGGTGGAACAAATAGAGCAATGTCTGATGATATTATACGTATCTGCTTTCCGTGAGAATGTAATGGTAGATATATAGGTAGGTAAAAACAGCAATGAATCTACGTTTTATTTTAGATCTCGCGTCGTCTTATTCGCGCATGCGCAGTGCGCCGTCTTACGTTCTGACGATCTGACGCGAGTTTAGAAGTTTTTACCCATTCCAAAAAAAAGTGCACAACGCCGCTAAAGAAGTTTTCACTTCAAAAAACTGGTAAGTCTTTTTAAAAAATATCTGAGCCTTTACTATGTATTGGTATATATTACGTTCAGTTAAAAATAAACATATCAAAATAAGATAAAAATATGCCAAACAATTCTTTTTGAATGATTTGGCATTTGTATTTGGGGGAATAGAAATTTTTAATTTTATAAACAATATTTCGTACATAAAAATATGTAGTTTTATAATGTAAATCAGTTGAAACAATTTACTTACCTAACTTGTACTTTCCAAAATGTGTATTTTTTATTATTATGTTTTAGCCAACAGGTTTCACTATTTAACTATCATCAGGGCTATAATATAATATAATATAACATAACAAGCCCTAATGATGATTAAATAGTGAAACCGGTTCACACCAAAGATGCTGTTTTGAATTTATGTATTTGGTATATTTAATGGCCATTCTAACACAAAAACAGCTTGAAATTTAAAATTATGAGATTCCAATTTTATTGTTATTTACTTTTTACAATTTATTGAATGCATTCACTGATTGTATGGCATCAACTCAAAATTACAAACATTGGTAAGAACTTCGATAAGTTTGAACCGAATTTGAATTGCAGTTTCAAAATTATTTATTTAAACTTCTATCACTGCTACATTCTGGCAATGACAATTTATCTTTGTATAAATGAATTGCTCAATATTGTGATACTTAATTACTAAAATTTTTAATAATGATGGACTGAATTTTCTACACTCAGCAAATTAATTTCTGCTCTAAAAAGACAAGCTAATCTTCAATTTTCTTTGTAAAGCGGTAAAAAAGTACCGGAAAGTACGAGTGATAAAATGTTTTTAGAATGGAATTGCACCGACGATAAAAAGTATAGAAACTAAATCAGTTGAGATTTTTGAGAACAAACATTTTAGACATGACTTGAAAGTCAATTAATTAAAGAATAAATGAATGAAACATGAGCTAACACGCTTTATAAATTTATTTGTGTTAACACATAAACAAGTAGATACTGGTGGCAATTTTGTTGCGGAATCAAATCCGGGACCTCAAGACGTCAAGTCCGATGCTGGATCGCTAGACCACATAGGCGATAGGATCGCCTATGTGGTCTAGCGATCCAGATGATCTCAAATGATCTCAATAGTTTATGTTTGGACTTCAGAAAAGTATTTTGTATTTGGTCTCAATCTTTCCTGATCAGTCTCGATCTAGTTAAAATACTTGTAATATTAGTCGAGGTCTGGTTGTAAGACCAAGACCGATTTGTCTGATTTGAAAACTTAAAGTCCTTTAAGAGAGTTTCTAAAAATAATATTATTTTCCTATCTTTTAATAAAATACCATTTCCACTATAATAAGTCTTTGTGGCTCAGAGAGGTTCAACACACAAAGAGTAATCGAAAAGAAATCCTTTTTCATCCTTCTTAACAATAACATTCTTATAAAAGTAATTTCACGCTTTCAAATATTTCAATTAAAGACTTCGTCATTGTTAGGTGCTTTTTATTATCCAATAGCACTTTAACTTAGTTTCCATTAACTCCATCCAGGCAATAGTTAATAAACGTTCTAATAATTATGCTATAACATAAAAAATTGTACTATTAACGAAATGATAAAGAAATAAAGTAGGAAAGAAAGTATCTTCACGCCCATATCCCCGAAGAGGTTGGCCAGGGCACCCACGACTAGCCGAAGACACTAAGTCCCACAATGTGATAGGTGGCAAGCCTATCGCCAACCAGGCACATATCCAATCCCGAACAACGTTTTTTTGTTAGAAAATTGGAAAACGAAACGATAATAGAATAAAAACTTCTACTCTTGCAATTTTACTATGTGAATTAGTCTACTGCAGTTTAGTTAGCGCTACACTGCAGTGGACTAATTCATTTTTGGAAGTGAAAGGTTAAGGTCACTTTTATAATGGGTAAAAGATGTTAAACTCGCGTCAAGATATGTGATCTGATAGAAAATTTGTGAGATGGAGGGAACGTAAAACCACTGTATGTTTTCGCTACATTTCATACTGTGCTTCTCTTTTCGCCAGCAGATAAATATCCGCCGAGATATGAGCTTTATTTTTTTTCACTACATAAATAATAGTGCTTTCATACTGATACTAAGAGAATTTCGCGCAAAATTATTCCCTTTAGAACCATTCCATAATATGAAAGCGCTAATATTGAAGTTTTCACTTCTGCCGGCACTACGGAGTTATCCCGTTGATTTTTTATAGTATAGGAAAACAAAACGAACTTCCAAAACATTAAGAATAATAAAAGGAGGTTACAATGGACTCCAAATTTTATAGCGCACTGCCAAATTTCGGACTTTGACTGGAATCTAAATGCCCTTTTAAAGCACTGGTTTATAGAGCTTCGGCAAATTTCTGACTTTTACTAGAATTTTAATGGTGTTACTGCTATTCTGAAGTACTGTTTACCTGGAACTCCACCGTGCTCTAGCGACTGAAATAGGTAGGATGGTAGTTTCAAACTGGAAGACTCAAAAATCTTGTGTGCTGTGCAACTTTTCACCCAGATTGGTAACACTACCTTATATATTGCTACTGCTATAGCGTATCCCATAAACTTATCCACTCGGTCTAAATTCCAGGCTATAAGAGATAGTGACGCACTAATAGCATCAATGATATCTACCAGGAGAGAGTGTTGGAAGTGTTAAGGTCAAGCTACTCAGTATCACTGCGACTATAACTATTATAATCATCATTATTTGATAGATTCTATACTTCTTATCGTCGGTGCTTGGTGGAATTCCATTCTTGATGCAATTTACTTAGAAACACTTGTACTTTCCACAATATACTTTATTATTTTTTATTTTTATGGTTTAGCCAACCGGTTTCGCTATCCAAGCATCATCAGGGCTATATAACAACATAACATAATAATATTGGAGTTGTTATATAGCCCTGATGATGCTTGGATAGCGAAACCGGTTGGCTAAACCATAAAAATAAAAAATAATAAAATATATTGTGGAAAGTACAAGTGTTTCTAAGTAAATTGCATCATTATTTGAATTATCACCTATGGTATCTACAAGGATTATTAAAAGTAAAAGTAAAGTATCTTAACGCCCATATGCCCGAAGTGGTAGGCAGAGGCACAACCAGGGCACCCACGACTAGTTGAAGACATAATGTCCCAATATTGAGATAGGTGGCAAGCCTATCGCCAACCGGGCACATATTCAATCTCGAGCAACATTTTTTTATATCCGAAAATTGGAAAAACCATTATTTTTGTTGCCCGGCCTGACAAGGATTATTATAACATAAAATCTCTTTAATTTAAACTTTTTTAAAGGTAGCACTAAAATTTCTTAGTTTAAATAGTGATACCTAATACATAATGCCGCCGGGCGGTTGAATAGAGGCAATCAGTGTATTGTGAGATTGAATCTCGGCATAGAGTCGCAGTATCCTTCGTCTAACTTCTTTTATAAAACCTGAACTCACAAGAAAAAACTGACGCTGATACAATTGGTACAACTAGAGCGCTAGCCAGAAAACTTTGCGCGCGGCAAAAAATTGGAACTATTAAAACTTTCTTCCACTGTTACCAGAAACATGGTACAATTTCCATAAAAGTCTAACAATATTCTAAACTAAAGTACCTTCACGCCCGTATCTCGAAACAGGTAGGCAGAGGAACAACCAGGGTTAGCCGAAGATACTAAGTCCCACAATATGACAGATGGCGAATCTATCGCCAACCAGGCACGTGTCCAATCCTGGGCAAGGTTAGTTTTATTACAAAATTGAAAATGCGCAATTTAAATTTTTTTTTGTTGCCCGACCCGGGGATCGAACCCGGGACCTCAAGAAGTCAAATCTGACGCCGGACCGCTAGACTACAGAGGCGATATCTAATTTTCTAACAATATTTTCTGTACCTTTTAATTTTCTTTTCTAGAACGTCATACGTTTAATATTGTTAAAATAACAGACAAAGAAACAGCCCCTTACATACGAGTATAGAATACGAAGACTTTCCTCGACCTATTACTACAAAACAAATATAAAGAGCACTTCTTCCGTTCTATAAACGTTCTACTTAGATGATTTATAAAAAAAACTCTGCCGTGAGTTTGTAAACTTTTTGCTCATTATGAAGAATGTTTTTTACGTATTGCCCTGGTTCTATTGTTCCGGTAATTCTTTGGTCTGTATTTTGAAAGAAAGTAAAAAAGGCATCTACAAGATGTTGATACAAATTTGATAAATTAAAAAAAAGTGTTTTCACGCCCATATCCCATATAAGGTAAGCAGAGGCATAACCAGTGATCCGACAATGTGATAAATGGCAAGCCTATCGCTAACCGGCTACATACCGAATCCCGAGCAGCGTTATTTTATTGGATTTTTTTGTGTTTTTGATAAACTTCTTTTCTTACTTTTCTAATTTCATTTTCTAATATTTTTCTTTTTTTTAAAAGGGATATCTTTTGGATATTAACACAGAATTATTTTAGTGTAAGTGTTACGAATATATTATAAAATTATATATGGCTATAACATAATTGGAAACAATATATTTGTTGCATGAAGTTATAACATATCAAATATCTTTTTGATACTAATCAAGAAATATAAATACTCTTTAGCAAGGGGTACAAATAGTAAGCACAAAATCATTTACGTTGTTATCATAAACAACATAGACTCATAATAAATCTGTAAAAGAGTGAATTTTGTACAAAAAAAATATTTAATATATTATATGTATACATAATATTAAATACCCTCACTAGCAAAAATGATTAAGCAGCTAGCATTACATGGTGGACACAGTCAAGGATACTATTATTAGAGTGATGCCAAGCAATACTGCACCGAAGCTGGGAAAAACTGAAAGTCGATGCAATCTTACTGATAGTTATAAGATGCATGTTGAATTAGTGAGTTAAGCGATAGACTAATACAAAATTGTAACCCTAAATTAGTGACGAAAAGAATTAGGTACTACTAATTAAATTCTAAATTGGGTAAGTTAGGGAGCCAAGGCGATAAAATGAATATTTACTTACAAAATGTGATCCTCGAAAGGGCATTTCACTGTTCTTAGACAATAAACAACAAAAACACTATAGATTATTTAAATCACAATAGACACTCAAGTTTATTTAACACGAAAATTCTGAAAATACTTTTACACACAGTTCACATGAACATCGCGGATAAAATTTTGACATAAGATATATTGTTTGATTGACTTTTGAAATATGTAATGAAAATATGTAATATGTAATGTATATATTAATAATTAAGTATATTAAACATATGTAAGGTGCAGGCGACTTTTTTAAATGTCTAATATAGCAATGGTTTTTACAATTTCACCGGACTTGGCAGGGGACTTAAAAAAGAGCAGTAGAACACATTTAGCATTTTCAGAGTTCTATCTGTCTGTAAACCCAAATGCGATTCATACCAAATCTTTTGAAAAGATCTTATCAAAACCTATATTTTGGTGAAAGATAGGATACTTTTTATCCCGCTTCCTGAAACGGTATTTGTAAGAGAGGGATAAAAGCCTAAATGTAAATTGGGCGATCATTCATTTACGCATAATTTGATTATTCATTTATTCTAGTTGCACATACATATCTTTACGCCAACTCTCTACGGATTTGGTAGAGAGTATCGAGAGCCAAAGCTTGCGATTCCAGCAGACCTGTCTGCTATTCTATTCCAGTTGTGTATATGTCTATGTACGTACGAGCTGTGAATGGGAATATACATTAGCTTGTTAAACATCATATAATTGACTAAGTTACTAGTAATGGAATCGAATATATTGCAAATAGAAATATTTTGCTAATTTCTTACAAATATCAAAAACTCACAAACAAAAGAAACATAGCCTGAACTTAAAAAAACATTTCGAGTCCAAATACGAATTTGTATTATAAAAATCATTGTGTTATATTTTTTTGATATTTAAATAAAATATCAAAGACCAGAAACAGAAACGCTAAAACATTATTTTACGGGTATAAATGTTATGTAGCGCAATTTTTCATAAATATTTTATTTATGATATTGGAAGGCAAACAAGCAGACGGATTTCCTAATGGTACGAAATTCACGCCGCCTAGAGACACCTAAGGTGGTAATGGTGCGTTGCTAACCTGAGGCCGGGATTAAAGGATTAGGCCTCGAGCAAAGGTAAGTCTACCGGCTACCTTATCCACAATCCGGAACACGTTTTGACGTTTTGGCGGCAGGAATAGGTAAGGCGGTGATACTAATCCGAATGAGTCGCTGCGAAACTCTACCACCTAGTCAGATGTAACGGTGCTAGTGACGGTAAGCCTATGCGCGCCTTTTACGAGCTGCCTGGCAGGAAGGCAGATGGTCTATTCTGCGAAAGAGCTCGGACCAACACGGGGAAAATATCATAAATATCATATCAATATAAATATAAATATTTAAGTATGTATCATAAATACCATAGATACATAATATCATAAATTTAAAAAATATCATAGTCATGCAATTTAAATTGAGGATTTTAAAATATAACACTGATACTGCTAAACTCTTTTTTTTGTAGTCACTGACAGAATCTCCAATTTTGTCATTTTTTATATATACTTATTCACAAAAACAAAATTGCTTTACACATAGCTTCTTGCGTTTTGTTTTATATGGCTAAAAAAATGTTAATGCGACCCTGCCAGGATTATTACCTCCTGCGTTTTGAAAAGCACATTTAATGAGTTGATATTATTATCTGTGCACAAAAAACTGTAATTATTTCTTTAACACGCTTCATTATATTAACCATTCTTTGTGTACTAATATTATATATAATTGTGGGTTTGTCGCCTCTGTGGTCTAGCGGTCCGGGTGTTGGACTTGACTGCATGAGGTCCTGGGTTCGAATCCCGGGTCGGCCAACATAAAGAAAATTGGATTTTTCCAATTTTCTAATTAAAAAAAATGTTGGTCGGGATTGGAAATGTGCCCGGTTGGCGATAGGCTTGCCACCTATCACATTGTGGGACTTAGTGTCTTCGGCTAGTCGTGGGTGCCTTGGTTGTACCTCTGCCTACCTCTTCGGGGATATAGGCGTGAAGAAGATACTGTGTACTAATAAAGGAATGTTTAATTAAAGTCTTTGTGCCGTACACAAACAGAATCAAAAAGATTTTTTATATTTCCTTAATTAATTAGCTTAGTACGGCCCTTTTTTCTGTGTTTATTTTTACATTCAGCTTGAACTGTTGAAAATTCTTTTGATCATTAAAAGAAACCTTTCTTTTATTTTTTAACTAACACCCGTAGCTTTGTACTCTCTGCTTTACTACGTTTTTTTCTTAAATTCAAGTTATATATACACACTACATACATATTACATACATGCATATATTCACAGCTATGTCCTTAGTGATATACTCTGCTTCACTACTTTTTTTCTTTAATTCAAGTTATATACGTACTACATACATTCTAGTATCTTCACGCCCATATCCCCGAAGAAGTAGGCAGAGGTACAACCAAGGCACCCATGACTAGCCGAAGACATTAAGTCCCACAATGTGATAGGTGGCAAGCCTATCGCCAACCGGGCACATTTCCGATCCCGACCAACATTTTTTTTTATTAGAAAATTGGAAAAATTCAATTTTCTTTTTGTTGGCCGACCCGGGATTCGAACCCGGGACCTCATGAAGTCAAGTCCAACACCCGGACCGCTAGACTACAGAGGCGATACATTCTACATACATGTTGCAAACATTCATATCTTCACAGCTGTGTCCTTAGTGATACTGGCAGAGATTATCAAAAACTTCCGGAAATCTGAGTTTTTACTGAACGAATTTGCAGAAAGTATTAATTTTGTCGCTTATTGCGCGATTGTTTTGCAAATAATTTCCATAGATATATTAAACAAATTAAATCTAACCCCAAAGTAAGCATTTTCCAGAATTGCAATACCGTAATAAATTTAATAAATACCCAGATCTGGAAATGCAGACATCTAAATTTTATTGCACAAATGCCTGTTCCTATCGGGAATGGAATTCGCTCCTCGTGGTTGCTTAGTTAGCTAATGATTAATTAACGTTTTTCCCGTGTTGGTCCGAAATCCTTTGCATAATAGGCCACCTGCCTTCCTGCCAGGCAGCTCGTAAAAGGCGAGCATAGACTTACTGTCACTAGCATCGTGATATCTGACTAGGTGGTAGAATTTCGCAGCGACTCGCCCGGATTGGTACCACTGCCTTACCTATTCCTGCCGCCAAAACGTCAGTGCTTGCCATTGACATGTTCCGGTTAGGAGGATGAGTTAGCCGATAAATTACTTTTACTCAAGGTCTAAAATCCCAGCCTCAGGTTGGCAACGCACCACTACCACCTTTGGTGTATCTAAGCGGCATGAACTTTTTACCATCAGGAAATCCGTTTGCTTGTTTGTTTGCCTTCCAATACCATAAAAATTAAAAAATAAAACCTTTTTTTTTTTATGATATAAGCCATATTTCAGAAGTCTGACGTTACTGATAAAGATCCAATTAATGGTTCTTGTGTTATACTAAAGGATATTTATTTTTGTTTACTTAAAACAGTGTTGAAAAATTGATTTTCTGCAGTCTTACGAAGATCAAATTGCAAAAACCTTATGTATCCAAAATTGTAACAATGAAGGTTAAAACACGTTGCAGATTTTGTATTAAAGAATAGCAAGTCGCAATTTCCAAACCAAAATAACGAAGGAATTAGTTTATATTAAATAATATTCAACCGCACTAGACATTTTAATAAGCTCACATCCTTGGATTATATTAAACTAATATCAAAACACATGACGCAAAGTTTCTTATGAGCACTTCTAACAAACTCGCTGCCAGAAATTTAATTTAAACAATGCTAATAATCCTTGGCAATATTCTTGTAGATACGCGATATGAAAGGGGGTATTCAACTCTTGAAGATTGAGCAGATAAGGCACGCTTCCCCCCGGCACAAATCATATTCAGGATAATTTTAATCCTTGAAATTTTAAAATACTTCCTCAAGAGTCTCTTTGGTAAAAAGTTCGCCAATCTAGTTACAATCTGGTTTTCGCTAGACATTTATGATTTAAATATTCAAGAGAGGTCGAACTTCTCCTTCAGTTCCGTATTTAATTTTAATTTTAGACATTTTTCGTATATAAAACTTCCATACTCGGCTTCTGGGGTGTTTGTGTATAGAAATACAGCTTAGAACAGAGATTGCATGAGTGAGGGTGCGTGCGTATCCGCTTAAGTGTGTGAGTAAATACTCGTAGACGTACATACGTATGTGTTTGTGTGTGCGTGCGTGTGTATGTGTATGTGCACGTGCGAGCAGCGTGTTGCGTGTGTGTGTGTGTGCGTAAGTGCGTGCGTGCAAATGAAAATACACGCACGCACACACTTAACCTTTTCATCAGTATCATCATCATCATAGTTTTTTTGGCATTAGACCCATCTTACGTTCGAAGGTTTGTGAAATATAATACAATTTTATTATTATTAATATATTAATAATTAATAATTATAATTAAGTAATTAATATTATCTTATTATTAATATAAGCACTCGTGCACTGCGTGCACTATTCACTACTATGGTATTTTTTTTATACAATAAGAAATGGTGAGACCAAAATTACATGCTTCTTAGTTAATTTTAGTTTGACTTTAAGATAATAAGCTTTCTAGCTTATTATCTTAAAGTCGTGCTAGTTACAACTCTACTACTATTTACAACTCAACAACGGCCGAACCGATTTGACTGAAAATAGGGAGGGAGGTAGCTTAGAACCAGGAGATGGACACAGGACCCATGACATTTCATTTTGTTTAACTGTTAAAAAGCTAGAAAAATAACATTTTAACTTTACCCATACAAACTAAACGAGTAGAACGAAGTTCGTCGGAGTAGCTTGTTTAATATATCTATTATCTAATGTATCTAATGCACCTCATGTATTACCTGGAACAAAGATAAAAAAAGTTAAGATTAAGTTTTATTCTGGCTTCCTTGTTTTAAGGAGTACCTGAAAGAACAAGTGGAAAATTTCGCAGCTTTTGTAGTAATAAAGTTATAAAATACTTAATTTGATTATCGACAAAGAATAAACCCTTAGTTGACATAAAATAAGTTTTTTCTATGATAATGGAAGGCAAACAAGCAGACGGATACCCTGGTGGTAAGAAATTCAAGCCGCCTAGAGACACCGAAGATGGTAATGGTGGGTTGCCAACCTGAGGCCGGGATGTTGGACCTCGAGCATAAGTAAATGTACCGCTTATCTCCCGAACCGGAACACGTCAACGGCAAGTGATAACTTAAGGTGGTTGGTATAAGTAAGGCGGTGGTACCAATCCGGGCGAGTCGCTGCGAAATTCTACTACCTAGTTTTAAAAGTTTCGACATTTCACACTTAATTTCCGATCCAATATCAGACAACCTGTTTGAGTAAGCATCCGAAAATAAGAGCTTTTACGTTAGCACGGCTGGAACTGGAGATAAAATGTTCATAAAGTAAGATAGGTACGATTTACAATACTAGTTATTGCCTGCGACATCGTTTATTTAAATATCTTTACACTTAACAGAAAATATTATTCGTATTCGTGCAGAATAGACTGCCTTCCTAGGCAGATGGTCTCCAAGCGAGTTGCTGCGACACTCTACCATCTAGTAGGATGTCACGGTGTTAGTGACGGTAAGCCTATGTTCGCCTTTTACGAGCTGTTTGGCAGGAAGGCCAGATCTATTCTGCAAAGGAGATCTCACCAACACGAGGAAAACACACATATACTTTGAATATTGTAATTTCGAAAGTCTTTCTGTCTGTTACACTTTCACATCTAAACTACTGTCTTTATTTTGATAAAACTTGATATGTATATAATGACAGAGCCAAGTTGAAACATAGCTAAATAGCTTACTTTTATCAAAAATTAACCCATAATTGGGCAAGTTTGTATGAAACTTGACGCTGACAAAGTTGCGGGTAAGCAGCTAGTTTCTCACATATCTAAGATCTGTATTAAATCCTCGATTTATCATCTAGAACTACGTTAAAGAATAAGTTTTGTCACTGTAACGAAATAGATCTAGACTAGACTAGGTAATCAATGACAGCTGACAATCTATATGTTTATATGTCGTCTCAGACAATCTTTTCTCACATTTCTAGTGGATGTTACGACAAAAGCCTACCGTAGATTCAAGATATTCTTAATTACTTTGATAAAATTCCTTTAGTTATTTAAAATCAAGTATTTATTTCTATCTAGACACGTTTCACCACCACTTAAGATGTTGATGTGTCCGGAAATTTAGCAAATAATTTTTAAATTTTTTTTTCTTTCATTGCGAAAAAACTAAAAAAAAGTATCTCCACGCCCATATCCCCGAAGAGGTAGGCAGAGGCACAACCAGGGCACCCACGACTAGCCGAAGACACTAAGTCCCACAATGTGATAGGGGGCAAGCCAATCGCCAACCGGGTACATATGCAATCCCGAGCAACATTTTTTTAATTAGACAATTGGAAAACCTAAATTTTCCTTTTGTTTCCCGACCCGGGATTTGAACCCGGGACCTTATGCAGTCAAGTCCAACACCTAAACCGCTAGACCACAGAGGCGAAGAAAGTAAAACGATTATAATAAATTAATATTCACATGTATTTCCTATCAAAGATAAGTTAAACTATCATTTAAGAACATAACATATTCGTAATATAAGCAAACTGCTTTAAAGCTGTCTATCAACTATGTAGTTTTGGTTTTTGAAGTGAAAACTGGTTAAAAACTTCTTTAACGGCGTTGTACTTTTTTTTGACTAGTAAAAAATCGCGTCAGGACACATGACTTAGGGAGGGAGAGTAGAACGGCTGTATGTTGTCGCCGCATTTCATACAGTGGTTATCGTTTCGCCGTCGGGTACTTATGTCTTCAAGTTAGGTCGCAGGATATATATTGTTCTCTGTTGAAATCAATTAAATGTATATTGTATTTTACCGTATAAATGATAGCACTTTTATACTGGTAATTAAGCAATTAATGAAAAATTATTCCCAAGCAATTCCATGTTCAACTTTTCACTTCTGGCGGCGCACCTGGGGTTTAACCCGTTAATTTTTTTATATGTCTTGTTATAAGACTAACAGTCTACAGATTTTGATCGCTATTATTGAGGAAGGTAAATTATGATTTCGGTATGATTCCATGGAATTGTTATCATGTTATAATTAAAATCTTGTAATCATTTCACGACATCGTCAAGCTACACGATAAGGTATGCATACTATATATATTTAGTATGATTTAAAAACGACTAGCCAGATCATAATCAAATTTATAAGGAACCACTTTGGAATCATGAGCGACTTTTTTTAAGAAATAATTATCAAATCGCAACGTGGCAATGAAATTAATGTAGTTTTTTGCAGTTGTACTAGACTTATATCATCTTGGTATTTCTTTCCACGTGGAAAAGTGTTATCAAATAACAATTGTAGTTCGGTTAAAATTCATTCCAACCTCCAATATTAATTTTAGGAACGATAATCCTTATAATTAAATATTCTAATTTAAGTTAATATCTCCGAATACAGAACTCTAAAACTTAAAAATGTGACATCGGGGAGCGAATGATGCTTTCGAGAGCGTCTGAGTGCGTAGAACGCTTCGTCAACGATTTTTAAATTTAACCCAAGGGAAATTATTGGAAGTTAACCAAAATGGTCGATATAGTTTTAGATGATTGCTTTATTTGCTAAGATAACACTAAAGTTTTATCATTTTAATTTGTATGAATGAAATGCATTTAATCGTTAGGATCGTCCGTGTTAGGATCCGCTGAGAAGAAAAGAACATTTACCTTTTCGCCAGACAGCAGCAAGAGGCAAGCATAGGTTAAATAGTCACTACTAACAAGATTACTGGCATTAGAGTACAGCTACTTGCCTGGGTTAGGATTCACAGCCTTACTTATTTCTGCCGCTATAATGACAGTCATATTTTGTTCCGAAGGGCAGGATAACCTGCAGACGGCACTACAGGCTAAATATTTTGGATATAGGACATCAATGCTTCGTATACTTTTTTAGGCTACGATCGTCCTGGGAGCCGTGAGTTTGTTCGCTGATCTCTCACATAAAAAAAATAAAAATTCATAAAACTTTTACTTTTTAGTCTGTATAAAGTTATCACAAACGAAATTAAAAGTATAGCTTTTCATATTACTTAATGTTATGAGTAATAAACACGATTAGTGGTGAAAGGTGAGGTGAGCGACGTGGTCATCCAGGGGAGTCAAACTTGTTTTTATATGATATGAGCTCTGCTTCTGATACAGGCGCTCATTTCGATTCAGTTCTGATTAATTAGCTTATATTTTTAATTGATATGTCTAGTCTACAAGTTAATTTTGCACCTTATTCTATGCTTATAAGTTCAATAGTTATCGAAGGAACGGGATTAGTTACTAAATATTTTCCCTTTACGTATATCAGATGACATGTTTAGGAATAAAAATAAAATAAAATAAGTCGCATTATGTACCTCATTATATTTAAACCTAATAATTTTATTTGATAATTATTATCTATATAGGACGATCCTACCGAGTTTTATTGTTGTGTTTTAAATTGTTTACTTTAATTTTAGGCAAAGCAAAAATTTTATTAAAATAGACGCAGTTCTCATGTTTCACTAGGCTGAACTCTAAAAGATTTTACAAAGCATATTCTAAACTCCTAAAACCTTTTTTCCTAAGTAGGAAAACATAACTTATTTACCCTTCTCAAATGAAATCAATATTAGAATTTATACTCTACATCGTCGAAGCTCAAGTCGGAATAGTACAACTGTTGTTTGAAAAGTATGTATAAAATAAATATTGCACGTACATTTTTACTTTAATGTTGGTAGACTGTAGAAGTTTTGCTTTCTGTGGAATCTGTATAAAGCCTTTAACTCCAACACTATCTCAACATTTTCTTATTCACTGGCAACGTCTTCGAGACTTAGCGGGATTTTGCTTAAACATATGTTAAGATATTTGGTTGTAAGATAACAGATAGTGGCTACGTCGTTGTTTACTGTAGATTTAAATGTGTTTTGTATGTTCTAAAGATTTTGTAGCTAGATGGGTGTAACAAGGCCTAATTTAAGAGCACATCCCAGTTGTATTTCTGATACAATAGATTTTTTTCTGAAAAGACAAGGTATAAGCACGAGCTTCCTGTATCCTGTAGAATTCAATTGTATTTAAATTTATAGTTTGACAAGATTTTTGAAGTGAAAACTTCTTTAGCGGCGTTGCGAACTTTTTTGGAATGGATAGAAACTTCTAAACTCGCGTCAGGACACGTGACCTGAAATTTCGTAAGATTTGTAAGACGCCGCAGGACGCTTGTGCGAATGTTCGTGTTGTCATGTTTGTGTACGATAGCGCAATAAATGAATATTGTATTCTACCACATAAATGTTAGTACTTTCATACTGATAATTAAAGCAATTCATGCAAAATTATTCCCTAACCATTCCAAAATATCAAAAATGCACAATGTTAATATTCAAGTTTTCACGTCTGCCGGCACTCCCGGAGTGCAACCCGCTTTTTTACAACTAGTTGTTGTTCGCAGCTCTGCTTGCAAACAGCTTTTAGTTCTCCTGCATGAAAACATCAAGATTGCCTTATGCTTCTTTGCTTTAAGTTCGGAATTAATAACATTTGCTTTCAATGCCCTCATGTGTTTCTATGCTAAAACTGTTTCAATTCGGTTCTGCCGTTTCATGTGCAAAGGGACAATACATAAATACATTTAATTAAACATTTGCACACCACAATGTGGTAGAATATGTTGGTATAGTTAAATATCTTTTTAATAAGTTTTTAACACACATATTCCGCAAATAAATAAATTTTATTTCATTTCATTGCATTACAAATTTGCGTTTATGACAAAAACATTATCCCCTTACCAATAAAACTTACGCGAGCGTTGATCTGGCGTGTAACTTCACTTTAGCTAACGAAAAATGAAGTTAAACACTAGATTAACGGGCGCGTAAGTTTTATTAGTAAAGAGAATAATATTTGCTATTAGTAACTTTTTTGTAGTTGATACAACGTAGTAGTAAGTAGGTGTTATCTAAAGAATTTGAATATACCTATCTTTTAAAAGCTATTCCTTCACTTTAAAAGATATTCGTATTCACAAACGCCCTCTGTAAGGCTTGGCTTAGTAAGGCTTTGCTTAAACAAATACCAGGGTATTTGGTTTTAGGAAAACTAACAGGTAGCGGCTACTTAAGACTTTGTTGAGGTTTTCCTTTGTCTATTTGAAAGCATCTCGTAGTCGCGACATACAAATAAAATGGCCAAGTGCGAATCGTACTCGTCCATAGTTCCGTAATACTAGAGATTAGTAGGTAAATATATTAAATTTTATTAGCCTCCATCGCCTCTGTGGTCTAGCAGTCCGGGTGTTGGACTTGACTGCATGAGGTCCCGGGTTTTTTTTAATTAGAAAATTGGATTTTTCCAATTTTCTAATTAAAAAAATGTTGGTCGGGATTGGAAATGTGCCTGGTTCGCGATAGGCTTGCCACCTACCACATTGTGGGACTTAAGTGTCTTCGGCTAGTCGTGGGTGCCTTGGTTGTACCTCTGCCTACCTCTTCGGGGATATGGGCGTGAAGATACTTTTTTATTAGCCTCCAAAAGTGTGTTATGCTACTTTAGATTCCATCAAAATATGTGTTCAAAGTTTCATGATGATTGGTTTAGTAGATAGTTTTAGAGTTAAAGTGTAAAAAACAATCTTACATTCGCATTTATGCTAGTAACGTTTTCGGTAGTACCAAGTAAACAATAACGATAGGTTTGTACCTATCGTATTAAGAATAATAATTATTAATTTAATTAAGAAT
This sequence comes from Calephelis virginiensis, assembly GCA_002245475.1. Taxonomy (NCBI): domain Eukaryota; kingdom Metazoa; phylum Arthropoda; class Insecta; order Lepidoptera; family Riodinidae; genus Calephelis; species Calephelis virginiensis. Next base: position 665,157 of record NJDC01000558.1, on the reverse strand, counting down.
AATTAATTAATTAAGAATAGCAATTAATGTTTAATTAATTTAAATTAAATTAAATTCTTAATTTGTATTAAGAATAGCAATTAATGTTTGACTGAATATCCCAAAAATCGCTGTAATTTTTCACTGCCAAAAATAAATAGCAAAGTTATATTGACATTTTAAAATATATGCTGAATTGTATCTCCAAACTGCTGTTCTGTGCTGCCCCATATCAAGTTCATAACCCTTTTTGTTAGAAGCCTTTATTTAAACTTTCAGCTTTTATTTCATAGTTTTAATTTAAAAGTTAGAGGGAAAGGGCACATTTTTCCACTATAAGCGTTGGTCAAACGCTTTATTAAAAAATAGTTTTAGGAACCTCAGAAAAAATGTATGAAAAAAAAAACAGTTTCGATTGCTATCCTAGCCAATTGGGTTGAAATTTTATTAGTCTTACCAATAAACAGAAACTAAAGTGTATTAAGGTTTATGTCGACAATATATTGAGTAATACATTTAATAAATAAAATATAACCCAAAAATTTAAAACACCCACTCAATCATGCACATACGCAAGCACGTACGCACGCTCGCATACTCACACACACAAACACACACAGAACCATGACAAACTTGTAACATGCTCCTTTTCCAATCGAAGGTTTGATATTAGGTACATACGTGTAACTGTGTTGTCTTTGAAAATAAAATACTAATTTTAAATATTATACTGTAAACTGGACCTAATCGCGTCCTATTTCGAGTCTAAAAGTCGAGGTAAATACTTCGATGAAATAGTACGCGATGAAGTCCCGTTTATAATTTAAAAATATGAATACAAATCGTGAAAGTTTAAAACAATTTACAATATCAATTTTCTATAAATATACTTAAACATAAAATACATGAACAAAATAAAATACCTAAATCTTTATTATTTTGTTGAGTTTCTAAACATATTTCTATCATAATTGAGTAGTAATTAACTTGCAACATATGCAGTTGAGTACGGAACCATGTCCGTTAATTAATAATACAGGCACGTGTTTGGCAGTTATTCTGCCCGAAATGCTAATGTGAAATCAACAGATGAATTACATGAATATTTAAACATGAAAATTAATAAATGTTGTATTTAATGGTGACCATTTTGTTGCGCCCTCACTTAATTAATCTTCACTACACATTGTAAAACAAAGTCCCTTCCCCTATCCCTATGTCATGCTTAAATCTTTAAAACTAAGCAACGGATTTTGATGCGGTTTTTTAATAGATAAAGTGATTGAAAAGGAAGGTTTATATGTATATTTCATTACCGTGCGAAGCTGGGGCGGACCGCTACTAAGTTAATAATATTTATACAATTTTTAAAAGACTTCAAGAAAGGAGGTTATATGTTCGACTCCTGTATTTTATATAAATCTACTATATCGCCTCTGTGGTCTAGCAGGTTAAGTGTTGGACTTGATTTCATGAGGTCCCGGGTTCGCATCACGGGTCGGGCAGCAAAAATAAAATGTGGTATTTCCAATTTACTAATAAAAAATGTTGCTCGAGATTGGACATGTGCCCGGTTGGCGATAGGCTTGCCATCTATCACATTGTGGGACTTCGTGTCTTCGGCTAGTCGATCTCTCTGGTTGTGCCTCTGCCAATCCCTTCGGGGATATGGGCGTAAAGATACTTACTATATTCAAAAAAGTATCGACTATGGACTAATTGTTTGTAGTTCTAAATTCAAATTTTAGTTGTTAGATTGCCACAACTGTTTTCCATTTTGGCGCGAAGTTTGAGTTGCATGCAGCCATTCTACATGAAATGCTAATATGATATCAAAAGATGAATTACCTAGTTCAATATTTAAACATGAAAATTAATAAATTTTGTATTTAAGACCGATACAGCTGGCAATTTTTTTGCGCCCCCTATAAACTGAATTTATATTTATATTTATATTTACTAGTGGTCGCCGGTGGTGTTCTGTTTCACTGTTTCGGTGTTGTGTAGTCGGAATTCTTGCCGAGACGTCAATGGGTTAATAAGGAATATTATTTGAGCATTAAGAGAGCAAATTCGACGAAAAATATTTTGTGGAAACAAAATTCTCAGATTTTGCAACAAACTTTCGGACAAAACATTTTTTTAATCTTTTTTTTTCTAGGCCTTAGTTCACTCATGCTCACTATGCCGGCCTCATTATCACGACCCATCATCAAACTCAAAAATTGGCGCTTGTTTTCAATCGGTAGACATAAAAGAGAATTCGTAAAAAGGAACGAAAATCAATTCCGGAGACGGCATTTAAAAATGTTTAGGTGATTGGGTTGTTAGTTGGCATAAGTGTATATTTTCTGAAGGTGCGTACTATGAAGGCGATAAAAGACAATTTATCGTTTCCTGGTACTTTCTTGATAAAGTGTTACGTTAATCGATTTCTCCCTCATTTCTGAACCGATTTTATTTTTTTTTATTTAAAAAAGCGCACTTCCGACGTGGTTGCATTTTCACCAAGTCTAGAACTGAAATCATCTACAATAAACCCATATAAAAAAAACTTTTTTTATTTGAAATGCATTCCAAGGCATTTGGATATGATGATTGAATCCCAGAGAAATCGAGGAAATTATTTAATTTTTGTTTACATAGACAATTTACGTATTGAAATCTAATTCGGTTTCTTGCAGTTTTACTGCGCATAAATTATTGTTATTTTAGTTACCGAGAAAATATCGTAACTATATAGGAACATAATATAAAGCAACAAATTACAACAGGTTTCACGGTTTAATCTATTTTAAAATAATTTTAATGTAAATTTTAGAGCAAAATTATTTTAATTACTTGTATTACATCAGTTAGAGGTATTGAGTTTTTATAAAACCTGTAGGTATGTATATTTCTACCTTTGGCAACATTAATAGCAATTTCCATCTTGCGCACAGTTGTCTATAGCTACTTGGTCTAACACCCGAACCTCGTCGTCGAACCCGAACGAACGTCGATCTGCACCGAACTGATATATAAATAGAATGGCGCATTTTGTATAATAAATTTAGTAAATTTATATAATATATATAAAAAATAAGTTTCCTAAGAAATCCTGGACAGAGTTTTTTTTCATTAAATATGTTTTTCATTTATGAAGAGAATAAGAAAAAAATATCCTAGCCTAAAGTAAGTATAAAATGTGCAGAAGTTTGGTTGCCTATTATTAATCGGGGTTGTCAGGTATAAACAGATATGAAGATCCGAGGCTCCGAGCCTTGTCGTGGCGGGGGGGCTGAGTAACTGGGGTCGAGCCGGGGGCCCCGGTGAAACTAATACGGACCACGGGAGGTGCTCCTCAGTATCCCTCTTTCTGCCCAAGAGGGGACACGAGGAGCGCACGCAGGTTGGTGGGCCAATTGGCCCACCAACCTGAATGGCAGCAGTTCGGCCCGCGGAGAAGGGGGGTGAGCTTTCCATCTAGCCCACCTGGTCAAGATGGGGTTGCGGCAGGTACGGGGTTGCCTGTTGCCACTGGAACCCCCAAAGTGGTTCACGCTGTGTCTCCGTGCACCTCTTCAGATGGTATGCGGCCCCTGTTGAGTGGGTGGATGGTGGGGTGGGAAGGGGATCGTTGGATCCAGCCCGCAAGGGCAGTGGAAGTTCGCGAATTTTGCAAGTCCCCACAGCCCCGGTACCTAGCTAAGGGGAGGACAACGTATGGTTTTAGTCAGTAGGAGTCTGACATGACCCGCCACTTACCCTTAAAGTGGCAGGTATCCATGACAGATTTCCACACGTTAAAAAAAATCAGGTATGAAGATACCACTTTCAATTGATTGATTCATCGAAAACATATAAATCAACATATGAGCTGTTTTAAAGTTGATCCTATATCAACTTGTCTGCAAAAAAATCGAAAAAAATGTAAATATTTTTTTTTTAATTATTTAAAATATTTTGGACAAGATTTTGTTAGGTAACTTCTTTTAATACGTTTTTAAATATAAACATACTAAATTTGTTATAAAATATGTTTAATCCTATTATTAACTCGGTGTTAGACCGACTAACTGGTTGGAATCTGATACTAACTGAATTTATTTTGTGACAGTTATATTAAATGTACGGGCAATAAGGCCTTAATGTTGTCAAACCCCCAAATAAATGTTTGACCTTTACTAAACAGCCCTATATATCATATCTGATCCTTTCACATATTTTACAAAAAAGGGGTCTCCTACCTTCTGAATGTTGGTTTCTGTATAATACACGCACATATTAGATGTGTAAGTGAGATATATTGCCATTACTTTCTTACAGGACAAGATAACGGCCACTTTGTTGGTCAATCTTTCTTGGCCGATAGTTACATTGTCACTTTATATTTATTAGGTGTCGATTCATGGTCAAACTCTTTTATTAACAACTAGATGTTTCCCGCGACTGTCAGACATGTTAGAGTGACTTTTTGTGGTTATTGTTGAGGTGGGTGATGGAAAATACCAAAGTTTAAAAAATCTGTTAAGTAATTTTTGCGGTAGAAAGGAACAGAAAAAGCGACAAAAAAATACAAACGTTCGATTTGGTTTCTGCATCCTGTATGAAATGCATATTTAACTGTTTTGACGAATATTATTTATTTAGCTTTATTGCTGTTTTATATGTACTAGCTGTTGTTTGCTGCGTTGACAGCGTGATTAATGGTCCCATAGGCACATTTTTTCGGGATGTAAACTATCACGTGTGTTAATCAAAGTTACCCTCTATGTGTGTGCCAAATTTCATTAAAATCTATTGACCAGTTTTTGCGTGAAGGAGTAACAAACAAACAGCAAACTTTCGCATTTATAATATTAATAGGATATATGAATATGTATAGATTTAAATGCTGCAAAACTGCCCAAAACCCAATTCAGTTTCAATACTATATTGTTTAAGTAAACAAATGAAACACGTTTTAAGTAAGACTAATCAAAAATGATTAAAACCGCTTGTGGAATGTTGATAAAATTTATGGACCATCAGACAGACATACAGACCATCTTGGAATTTTAACTCTATTTCGAAAAAAATAATGATTATTTCGTGACGTAGTGATGAAATAATTGAAGTCGGTTTTGCAGAATTACTGCGCTTAAATTATTTTCAGTTTTACTGGCAGCCATTTTGTTTAATCAACAAGTATAGCACTACTATTTAAATTATGCGCTTCGGCTTTACACTTTTTACTCTTTTTACTATTTTAACTCTATTTCGAAAACAATAATGATTATTTCGTGACGTAGTGATGAAATAATTGAAGTCGGTTTTGCAGAATTACTGCGCTTAAATTATTTTCAGTTTTACTGGCAGCCATTTTGTTTAATCAACAAGTATAGCACTACTATTTAAATTATGCGCTTCGGCTTTACACTTTTTACTCTTTTTACTATTTTAACTCTATTTCGAAAAAAATAATGATTATTTCGTGACGTAGTGATGAAATAATTGAAGTCGGTTTTGCAGAATTACTGCGCTTAAATTATTTTTAGTTTTACTGGCAGCCATTTTGTTTTATCAACAAGTATAGCACTACTATTTAAATTATGCGCTTCGGCTTTACTCTTTTGACATTTTACAATTTTATTTTTAAATCGACTGACCTAATCTAAATTCAAGCGAAATGCTTGATTATGTAATAACTAGCCTATCCTCTAGACCGAAACATGGCACTATTATTATGGCGGCGGAGTACTATTCGGCTATGTTGCTGCTCAATATTCTATTATCAGTGGTCTAGTTGCTAATGACTCATGTAACCTATACTCGCCAGCCTGTTACGAGCTTCCAACACGGAGGCAAATGATCTATTCTACACAAAGGAACCGGACAAATAAGGGGAAATCTTACTACATACTTATCATGTCAGATTTGCTTAGAGTGATAAACTAAAGGTGATTGGAATTCTAACAATTTTGCACAAGTAAGTCTTCCAAATAATGTCGAAAAACAGAACCCGAAAAAATCAAGCATTCGCCTTACATAGGCAAGAAAAAATAAGAAGAGATTTGAACTACCATATCATTCCATTAGCAGGAAAAATGGTCGTCTCTACACCGAAAAAAATTCAAATTGATTTGAATTCAAAGATGAGCAAATATAATAGCGAAGCTAGCTCTCTGTTACATCTTTGGTATTTCTGTTACAAACTGCTTAACTTTCTTGCAATGTCTACAAAGAAGTTTAAATGGAAGAGAAGCAATATATCATAATAATGTATGATGAAAATAGTGATATACCCCACGTCCGTTTCCTAACTTTAACAAAATATAATGAAATTTTCTAAAAGGTAATTTTTATTTATAAATTGCCCACATGGCAAACTTCCTTTCAATCAAGAGCTAATAACATTTTTCTGAGAAAACAAAGTGTTGTTTTTTCTATTTTATTTACAAACTAGCTGTTACCCGCGGCTTCGCCTATAGTAGTCTATTATTTTTAATATTTAGCTCTCCAACGCTGCCCGTTAAAATAAAAAAAAAGAAAAGTTTAGGGTAAAAAACCGACGTCCATTTCCAAAGTTAAATCTATTTTTGATTTATTTTTGGAAAAGCGTCAAACATTTGCCGTCAAAACGGAACATACACTTTCTCTTTTCTAATTTCACCTCAGATATTTATCTGCACTTCGGCAAATCCTGTGAAATTAAACTGTATCCAAAGTTAGAGAAACCTCTAACAGAAGATTTTTTGGAAAATTTAGAAATATACATCGTCTCTGTGGTCTAGCCGTCCCGCATCGGACATGACTCCTTAAAATCCTAGATTCGATCTCCGGGCTGGGCGAAAAAAAAAACAAATGAAAAATGTGAAGTTTCAATTTTCAATTCAAAGTAACGTTGCCACTTGCCCGGGATTGGATAAGTGCTCGGTTGGCTACAGGATTGCCACCTATCACATTGTGGGACTTAATGTCTTCAGCTAGTCGTAGGTGCTCTGGTTGTACAGTTAGGCAGAACTAACCCTTTGGGGATATCTTTAGAAACTCACATTTAGAAATTGTAGGAACAACATTTTCAGCTTCGAATTTTGCAAAAAAATAATTCTACCCAAAATTACCAACAATGGTAATTTCACATTAAAAGAACGGGATCTTCCAGGGGTAGAGTGATATGAGTGGTCACTTTTGGTGAAGTGTACATTTCACTTAAAGATAGTTCAAGGAGAAATAATGTTTTTTTATGTTATTATGTTCCGACTCAACATCAAGCTCATTTTCATTATCTGTCTCCTTACTTGTTTTGCAGTAGTAGACTGCCAAGAAAGTCGAAATCTTTTTCTAACCCTTTTTATTCATAAATATGTAATATATTAGTATTTACTCAAGAGTGTAATTAAATTGAAAAACTAATTACTCAAACATTTTTTACTATACGATATCGCCAATTCACGGTAAAAGAATTACCCTAAAATACTACAAAATGAAAATGTAATGTATCTATTTAGATATGTAAATTAACAAACATAAGTAAGCTAAAACAAAACTTATTCATCTAAAAAGTATTATCAATACATATTATAAAACAAAGTGTAAAGTCCCCCGTCGCGTCTGTCTGTTCTGTCTGTTCGCAATTTACTCGAAAAGTACTGAACGGATTTTTATTCGGTTTTCAACAATACATAGTACAATTCTTGAGGAAGGTTTTAGTGTATAGTAATTCTATGTTTTGTACAAGCCAACGATATTAGTTCAATATGTCGGCAAAAAATAAGCCGATCGGGAGCTTTTCTCGATTTTTTTTTTATCTTTAAAATACATTCGGGTTTCCGAATCTTGACGAATATAACCGAAGCGTATAATTTACATAGTACTAATATAAAACATTATCCAGCTTACTCTTCTATAAAAATGTATGTTATATGTTTCAATATGTTAATGATTTGCCATTAACTAATTGAATTAATAACGGACTAATTGAAAGCGTCAAATAGGTGGTTAATATATTGAAATAGCTCTTACAAACGGCTTCGTTTTGTAGCCATTATAGTCTTATGTGAACGTACAGGAACTAGGCCAAATTGATCCTGCTATTACATCTAAGAGCAGGTAAATCGATTTAACCAATCAACATGCCAAGTGCGATATTGTAAAATCAAACTGATTCATAATTAGGGTAAATTTATAAACTTTATTGGTATGTCAAAATAGGAAACAAAATCGGCAGGGTTATTATGTATATGCAGCCGAGGGCAAAAATAAGCAATTATGTAATTTGTAATTAGAATACTTACGTATCTTCACGCTAAGAGTATCGAGCACTTATTATGTAATTCATATCTTCACGTCAAGTCCAGTACTGGGTAGACAGAGAGTATCAAGAGCCAACTCTCATGATCCTGTCAGATCTGCCTGGCTTCCTCCACATTCATTACCCTTTTCATACAAACACGCCGGTTTTGGAGACTCTTGATACCACCTCCGGCTAGCACCCAAGCGACTTAGTCATAGGATGTCAACGTATGTCTCCCCGGGTACCTATATCTATCCACTTTCGCATTGTATATCTGCTTTGTCAATCTTTCATCTGTCATTCTTTATACGTATGTCCGAATCAGCAGGTCTTTTTTCATTTTAATTTTAATTAGGATAACAGCAAAAATACATTGTTTACGTAATTTAATGTTACTTGAATCAAAGCAATCGATTGCGTTTCGATTGCTATTTGCTGATTTTTATATGCTTATTGAAAATTGTGTATGTTATCCTTAATGGATACTGTTAACTATCGTTGTCGATAGGCTTCTACCTAGCAACTACCACATTGTGAGATATTGTGTCTTCGACTAGGCGTGGGTGCCCTGGTTTTGCCTCTGCCTACGTCAACGGGAATATAGGCGTGAGGATACTTTAACTTTTCAATTTTGACCATCGTTTTTTGTGTGATAAAACAATTAACAAGCACAGTTCCTGATGGTAACCGATCACCATCACTATAGATGTCGCGTGGCCAGGATTTTGGGCTCAATGTGGAAAATCTACCGGTTACTCTACCGTCGGAACCGGAACATGATAGTGCTACACAATGTTATCACTTTGACTGTCCCAATAATATAGTTGCTTCTCCATTACCAAATGTCCAATACGTTAGCGCAAACAACCCTTACCACCAATTATTTACAATTAACGGTAGATATACACAATTGGCCCAATACTCCAGCCTCAGCTTAGCGACCTACAACATCTATAGAGTCTATTGGCTGCGGTTATCTCTTACCATCAGGGGAGCCGCACTCTTATTCGGGGTATTTAGCCATAAAAAATAAGAAAAGTATTGCTGTAAGCTTTCCCATGAAAAATATAAGAAATGAATATGATCGCTTTTGTACTCTAGCGGTCTGGCGACGGACTTGAGTTCTTGAGCTCCCGGGTCCGATCCCCGGGTCGGACAACAAAAAAAAATGGAAAATGCGTATTTCAAATTTTCTAATGAAAATAACGTTGTCCAGGATTGGATATGTGCCCGGTTGGCGATAGGCTTGCCACCTATCACATAGTGGGACTTGATGTCTTCGGTTGGTCATGGGTGCCCTGATTATGTCTCTGCCTACCTCTTCAGGGATATGGGCATGAAGATACCTATTTACTCTTACTTATATAAGAAACGAAGACACATTGCTTATAGTACTTAGAGATGTACAACCACATTCAAAGCATTTAACCCCATAAAACTTCCTGAGTCTCATGTATCAAGTATATTAAACCAAGTTAATTTCAAGAGCATTTGGTACATTAGTTCTAAAACGGTTTTGTTGCTGCAAAATGCAGTAATACGGAGTATAAAGTTTATGCCGTGGGTGCAAATGAACGGTACTCAACAAGTCGTTCCTTCAGGCCCGTCTATGAACTGTACACAACGTTTATTGAATTTTACGCTTTTGCCCCTCAGATGCTTTTATGTGCCCCGAATATATATTAGGTAACTCATAAACGTACTGGGTTTTCCTAAGGAAATTAACGTCTAAACCTTTCCTTAACATTACATTTTCGATATAATTTAATTTATTTAAATCGTCAGTTACAAAGTTAAACTGACTGAACGACAAAAACACCGAAAATGCCTTGAAAGAATTTGATCTATATTTTCGTCATTTTGTCGTTTTATAAGCACTGTTTCTATATCTAGCCAATCTGGAGAAGAAACAGTGTCTAGCCAGTCAGTGAAATGAACTCCCCGGCAATTAGGACCTTAACCTACCTGTCTTATATAATATATATATCTTATAACTTACCGTTTCCAAACCTAGTCAGACAGGAGAAAAACGGCGAAACAAACTCCTCAGCAATCAAGATATATTTATATTAAGTTAATAATCATAACATATATTTTTCTAAAAATCTGCAAGAAATACTTATCAAACTTAAATTACACAAAACTCGTACATATAAAAGTAATATACATGAGAAAGTGTATTTATATGTTAGTCTTTGTTTACGTTGCGGCAATGCAATAATTTGGTATTTTTTTTCTGTGCAATGTCAGTTAGGACTTCTTATCGTCGGCAATTGGTGTACTTCTATTTTCGACACATTTTATTAACATCACTTGTACTTTTCAAAATGTGTTTTTAACAACTGTCGGAAAAAAGGGGTGTTATAAGTTTGACTTATCACTATGTGTGTTTGTGGCAACACAACTTTAGAACAGATGGACCAATTTCCATGTAGATTTCTTTGTGTACAAGCTGACGTGATAGAGATGGTTATTTTCTTTGAAGGTAGGTTGTGTTGGGTGTTATTGATTTTTTTTAATTTTTGTGTTATTTATTATTTTCTTTTAGCCAACCGGTTTCGCTATAAGCACCATCAGGACTATTACAACTTCAAAAAGAATATAACAAAAGTTTTATATAATATCGTGGAAAGTATAAATTATATTAATACATTGTGTCAAAAGACCCGAGAGTGATACAGGCTACTTTTTGTCCCGATATCTAAACGAGAGCCAAATGAAACAACGCGCGGACGTACCCGCGGCTAAATTTGTAATAATCACAATATTTTATGTAAAACAGCGGTAGCTTTTAATTAATTTACGGAGAAACCTTTTAGGATAATATAAACAGGCAAGCTTAAATTGATTCTACAAATATTTGGCACTTTACGGTTTTTACGTAAACCCTCTGGGAATATTCTGGTATTACATTATAAAAAGGTTCACTTATATTTAAAATAGCCATTACAACTTTTATTCGTCATAAATTCGTGTAAGATATACCGTATGTTACTTATAAATATAGACTAATAAGGCTCAAACCGGTATTATAGTGTTTATTACACTGTGATACGGACAATAACATCATATTTTAATTTAAAGTATCTTCATGACCACATCCCCGAAGAGGTAGGCAGAGGCCAGGGCACCCACGACTAGCAGAAGACACTAAGTCCCACAATTTGGTAGGTGGCAAGCCTATCGCCAACCGGGCACATATCCATCCCGAGCAGATTTTTTTTTTTATTATAAAATTAGTAAAATCCAATTTTCTTTTTGTTGCCCGACCCGGGCAAATTTATCTATTACATATAATAAATCTGTAGAAGGATCAATTCTGTACATTGAAAATATTGAAAAAATAAATAGCAGGGGGTGTTACTGGATCGATACCAAACCTAAATATGTGATTAAAAAAATTTTGGTCCGTCTGTCTGTATATTCAGGCATCACGTGAAAACTAACGGTTCGATTTCGATGAAACTTGCTATAACTATACCTTATTATCCTGGACATAAACTGGGATACTTTTTATCCTGGAAAAATACGTAGAAAAAAAATAAATCTTAATTTTTCAGTTTTATCACGCGAAGACCGACATCCGCGCGGACGGAGTCACGGGCGGAAGTTAGTTTATTATTAAAGTCTTTGTTTATTAATAAAACAGTTATTTAAATTGGCCGTTAAATGAAGTCGCGATCTCGTCTAAGCAATCTTCAGTTTAGGCTTAATTCACACGTACGACGCGACGACACCAAATCGCAACTACTTAAATTGGTTAGGCTTTTTTATTGCGAACTAGCCGACCCAGCGAACTTCATATCACTTGACATTACACAAATTGAATCTAACCCCAAAGTAAGCATATTATATGCTTGTGTTAAGGGTGTAAGTCAACGATAATAATACATAGAAATACTTAAATAGGGTATCTATTTAAGTATTTCTATGTATTATTATCGTTGAGAATAATTTTAATAATCACTCAGACCCGGAAATGCAGACATCGAAATGTTCATCACACAAATGCCTGCCCCCGTCGGGAATTGAACCCGAGCCTCGTGGTTGATCGGTGTAGTTAGGCGGGTACGCTGGCCACTCGACCAACGAGGCGGTCAAAGAGAGACATTAAACAGTTTGTTTTGTCAAACAGACATTGTTTTACTCTCCTTGCACGTGGATTTGCACGTGGAATGTCAACTTAGGTCTTCCCGGGTACCTACATCCATCCATATTTGCATTTTGCATTATATATCTGTTGTGAAAATCTTTCCTCTGCTATTCTTTATATATGACTATTTTATTACTTTGTCATGTAAGTGAACAATCTCTTGTTGGACCATGGTGGTCCGGCTCCTTTGCATATAATGGACCATGAGCTTCCTTGACAGGCAGCTCGTGAAAAGGCGAGCACAGGGACATTACCAACGAGACCACTGGTAGTAGAGTTATGTGAAAAAACTTACTGCGGTAGGGATCCAATGCCTAACCTACCTATTTCGGCTGCCATAATGATACTCGTGATCCGATCTGGAGGATAGAGTAGTCGGTAGAATTGCACAATAGGTCTAACATCATGGCTACAGCAATCACACAAATTAATTTTTGGTATTTTATTTCATAACCCTTACCATTTCACCCCCTTACTTTCGTACTTTCTTCTTTCTTAGTCAGTACTTCGTTTTCCCGCTTTGCACTCCCATTGTTATTCTCAATGTTTTACTTTTCAATCAAATTGTGGAATTCCCTTCCTATCGAGGTTTGTAATAGCCCGCCTTTACCTTCTTTTAAGAAAAAAATGGAAGGAACAATACTTTTTTACGTTGACCCAATCACAAACTTGTAAATCCTACAAAAATATTTTATTAATGGTAACTAGCGTTCTTTATTTTGACATAATTAATGATTATATTTATGTTTTATTTGTTCTAAGTATAGCTACAATCGTTTTTTGTCCACGATGGAATCCACTTTATTTTCACTGCTTCATTTCTTTTCGGGAAGTTTCTGTGGTTAGAGATAAGCTCGCCTTTTGGACTTTTAATTTTTCCTATATTTGTATATTTTTGATTTTGTGTGCAATAAAGTATTTAATAAATAAATAATTAAAAAAACTGTGGTCTAGCGGTTCAGTTGTTGGACTTGACTGCATTAGGTCCCGGTTTCGAATCCTGGGTCGGGCAACAAATAAAAATTGGGATTTTCCAATTTTCTAATAAAAAAATGTTGCTCGGGATAGGATATGTGCCCGGTTAGCGATGGGGTTGCCACCTATCACATTGTGGGACTTAGCATCTTCGGCTAGTCGTGGGTGCCCTGGTTGTGCCTCTGCCTACCTCTTCGGGAGTATGGGTGTGAAGATACTAAAACCGATTCTAGAGTGTGATCAGATTTGAAAACTACACGAAAACCAAAGTCAATTTCTAATGTGGATTTTTAATTGTATTTTGAATAGTTTTTATTATTGATTTATTTGTCTTGTTTATAGTATCATTTTCACATGAATTATAATGTGTATGACATAATAATGCTAAGGGTAATTTGCATGCCAGTTAATTGGAATAGTAGGAGTACTGTAAATATAAGACCTCAAATGTACATACATACATATCTTCACGCCAAGTCCCTTACGGGGTAGGCAGAGAGTATCGAGTGCCTAATATTCATTTATTGCGCTTTCGTACACGAACATGACAAGGCAAGCGCCCTGCGCCGTCTTACGAATTTTCGATCAGGTCACGTGTCCTAACGCGAGTTTAGAAGTTTTTACCCATTCCAAAATAAAAGTGCGCAACGCAGCTCTTCAAAAAAACAAAGTTAAACCTATTAAATCTTTTATAAATTCGGTTGAAACAAGGATACATCTTTAAATTCAGGAATAATCATGTTTCCAGCACATAAATAAAATGTGGAACAATTCCGTCCGAGATTCCGTGCTCACTTACTCGTTAAAAAGGACTTTGTGCTCGTAAAGGTGAAGAATGACGGCGCTACACACGAATCTCGCAAGGAAATGTCAAATTTTTGACTGGGCTTTTGTTTTATGGGTTTGAAATGGTAATTTCAAATAGATAAAAGAACCTGGAGGTTTGTATTGTATACTAGCCGACCCGGTGAACTTTGTGTCGCTTGACGTTAATTGCTACTAACAGTTTCAATTAATCATGTTTATTTGCTTTTAGCAGGGTATATATTTGAGGTCTTAAAATTATTTACAGCACTCTATACCAATTAATTGGAATGCAAATTACTCTTAGCAATGTTATGTCGTATACATTGTATACCGTTTGTATGGATTAGAGCATTCTTTTGCCCTTTTCCCTGCAATTATCTCGGTTTTTTTCTACTTAGAACAATTAAAAAATAGGTGGCGATTCTGCTGCGCAATAACTAAACTTATTTTAAGTTATCGCTATCTTCTTTCAATGAAAGTAATAGAAAGAGATAACAGACTTTTAATGCTAATCTGTAGTTTGAATGCGTTATTTTTATTAAATAGTACTTCAAAGTTATCTGTTCAGTTGTCAAAATGGAAACTACTAAATATCGCCAAACGAATTCAATTTATTGGTGGTAAATAGGTATATATGCCTTACAATTTGTTGGGACCCTGGAGTATTACTTCAATAGACTATGAATAATGGCTAATGGAATATTTGTGGCCCTATCTCACTTTGTCCGAGTCTTCGTCAAATTCATGCATGTCGAATTAGTACAGGGTGCAGCTGAGGTACGGACAAGTTCTGTAATTCCGGATAATCTAGTCTTACATAACTTAATAGACACGGCCGTTGATCTACCTATTTGTTGTTTATATAATAAAGCAACAGCAATGCATTTACAACAATTGTGATGTCTATCTATCGTCATCATCGTCCACTGCTGGACATCGGCCTCCCCCTAAGAGCGCCACAAGTCACGGTCATCAGCCGCTTGTAACCAGCGACCAGATCATCAGTCCACCGGGTCGTCCAACACTACGTCCTCCGGTGCGGGGCTGCCACCTTTCTTTCTCATTGGTTGTCGGTTCTGCGGGCAATGTGGCCGGCTCATTGCCTATACGCCAAGGTTATTTTTTACCAACAGAAGAGCCTTGTGTTTTTTTTTGCCAGCCGGGCACATATCCAATTCCAGACAATGTTGTTTGTATTAGAAAAAAAAACACATTTTATTTTTGCTGCCCCAAGATCGAACCCGGGATCTCATGAATACAAGTTCAAACCCGAAACGCTAGAGGGGACATAAAAACAGTCAACTCTATGAGTAATGAGTTTTTAATCATTTCTAAACGCGTAAAAAATGCTTATTGTTTGCTTTCCATTAAACAAAATGAGTCGATTTAGATTTCAATTGGTTTGCACGTGCCGTTTCCAACAAATTGACATACGGTGATGGTAACCATCCTGTTCTGTAGAAATGGGATATATTTTAGACTTGTGTTCTATATAAAACGAAATCCTATTAATATTATAAATGCGAAAGTTTGTAAGTATGGATGTATGGATGTTTGTTACTCTTTCACGCTCGAATGGCTGAACGGATTTGTCTGAAATTTGGAAGACAGATAGATTGTGACCTGGATTAACATATAGGCTATTTTTAATCCCGATCGCACACTGGGTTTCTGTGAAAACACGGGCGAAGCCGCAGGTAGCAGCTAGTTCTTTATATATAAAAATGTATCCACTATCCGTTGGTAATCTCATCTCACGTGAATAGATGAACAACTTTTGCTAATTATTTTTTGGTTGTGTTAGTTATTGTCAGAAGAAGGCTCATGTGAAGAGAAAGACCGGGAAAATTGCAAAGAAAAAAAGGACAATTTCATTTTTCATATATAAACTGTTCGTATTGTCAAGGGATTCGAAGTTTGTCAGGTCAGCTAGTCACTTAATATGTATGTAAATTAAGTGTAGACGAAAATTCAAAGAAAAACATTACAGATTGGAACAACACGAAGATCCTAAAGCAATAACGAAATAATCGTAGTTAAATACAAAATAAATTAGTTTTTATAAATAAATTAAACTTTAAAAACTTGCAGATTAACTGTAAATATTAATAACCTGTCTACAGACAGATAGGGATAATTGAGTTTTGTTGCTAAGATATTTTTGTTAATTATTGAAATATAACAGTGGTGGTCTGGTGACTGATCTAAAATAGCACTACCTCTTATCTTAGATAGGTTATTAATATTGACCGTTAGAATGTTTCTAGAAAGAGAGCTGTTTTCTTTTCAAAAAAGCATAACTACAAAAACTGGTATCACACATTAATAATATTATTAGATTAAATATAGAAAAAACAGTGTTTTTTATAATGTTGTATATAAACTTCATAGATGTTATTTCAATCGACTTTTGACATTCCGTTTGTCTGTAATAATATCTGTTAATATTCTCGTGAATAGTTATGCCTGTAAAAATGTCTATTTAAAAGTTCCTTCAGGGCAATAGACTGCAATAGGTAAGACTATAATGCCAATACGGGTGTGATTCCACAATTTTAATATAAAGGCTGCATCATCAACAAGGTGAGATTATCCTTTTTAAAATACCCAACAAAAACAAAATAAAAACTAAATTAAAAACTAGAAAGTTATGTTTGTATATGCTAAGTAGGTGTATTCAGGTATAACGGTATTTGTACACCAGGTGTACTAATTTCATTTGTTGTTATCTTTTACAGAGTTGGCTTGAAGAAATTTCTGTCATTAAAGATAAGCGCACTCATATCACTTACGTCTTTTAGTTTTGATTTTTTTGTTATTTCTATTGCAAAAGATAAAAAATCTCTTCAAAAGTATTCTGATATAATGCACATATAAATAGTATGTATATAGCAATTGCGTTTTCTTTGGCTGGTGCTTAATATTTTTTCAGTCATGTCCGATTGTTTGCAATAATGCTGGTAACACTACACACGACCCAAAACCACGTTGCCGATGACTTTTGTTAGGGTTGACATTTGTATGCGTTGGGGAAAATCGGTTATTTGCTGAGGGGATCTATTTTATGAACATGTTTAAATGGGGTTAATTTTTTCAATGGTTTTTTTTATGAAAAGAAATATATGGTATTAGATGACTAACATATGTTTTATGATGATGTATATTACATCTTTAAGGACCAAAGGTTTTTTAAACTTTCCTTAGA
This sequence comes from Calephelis virginiensis, assembly GCA_002245475.1. Lineage (NCBI taxonomy): Eukaryota > Metazoa > Arthropoda > Insecta > Lepidoptera > Riodinidae > Calephelis > Calephelis virginiensis. The sequence goes on along the minus strand of NJDC01000558.1, from coordinate 647,781 downwards.
TTTAAGAAAAAAAAATATTTTTTTATACAGCAAAGTTGACAATCTCATATAATGTTATTCTAACTTAAACCTAATACATCATTAACTAATCATGTATTCTTTTGTAGGGCAATACTCAATACGATTTTTTCTGAGTTATTTTTCATAAAGCTGTAAACTTACCTTTTCTTTAAACTTCAAAACAAAGTCTGAAAAAAATCGAAATATAGATTTATACTAGGAGAACCCAAAAATAAAATATTACTGTTACCACTTTATTCCTCGGAACTCGTATATTTCTTTTGACTTTTAGACTCCAATATTTTTGAATACTTGACTATATTTTTTTCTAGTATAGTAATCGATTTTTCCGTCATTCCGTGATCATATTTTCAACAAGTCGGGATATAATGATGGATTAAATAAAAAAACGGGGTGCCCTCTGGGAGTGCCGGCAGAAGTGAAAACTTGAATATTAACGTCATGCATTTTAGATATTTTGGAATGGTTAGGGAATGATTTTGCACGAATTGCTTTAATTATCAGTGTGAAAGTACCTACTATCCTTATGTAGTAGAATACAATATTCATTTATTGCGCTCTCGCACACAAACATGACAACGCGAACATTCGCGCAAGCGCCTTGCGCTATCTTACGAATTTTCGTCTTACGAAATTTCAGTCCACGTGTCCTGACGCAAGTTTAAACGGTTTCACCATTTCCAAAAAAAGTGCGCTGAAGAAGTTTTCACTTCAATAAATAAATTAAGTAAATTATATACTTGTGTTATAGGTTTTTAGTCAACGATTTTAACACATAGAAATATTTAAATAGATACCAGAATAAATTCAATGAACACCCAGACCCGGAAATGCAAACATCTAAATGTTCATCACAAAACTGTCTGACCCCGTCGGGAATGGAACCGAGCCTCGCTGTACGCTAGCCATTCTACCCAAGAGACGAGGTATCCCAGAGAAATCAAAGCAAGTCAACGTAGACTTACTTCTTGAAATTGAAGTGGTTTTTTGCAGTTTTACTGCGCTACAATAATTTCCGATTCCGTACCTAATCTAATATCAATACACAGTTTGTAATAGAATATTAAAATGAAGGCTTAAAGGATTTTCGGGTGAAATGGGAGCAGGTTAATGAAACGTCTGTCAAAGTGGCACAGGGCAAATTTTAATTGAAAATTGCTCTTTGAATACTTCACGCCAACTCGTACAAGTTCTGTGCCAAAATGAATAATATACGAATTGAAATATATAAAAGTGGTAACATTTCGTTTCGTAAATAATTTTTATCAAGGTTTCTATGTTACAATTTAACACGTTGGAGAAACTCATTTCCGGTGTTGGCAATGAAATAATGAATCCTCGGATTCGGTTCTCATATGTATTCCTAATTTTTTAATATAACCAACGTTATCCGGGTCTGGAATACCAATACATAATAATGCTCGGTTTATTGTACCCAGTTATACCCGGTTATATACCTATCACTAGATGAGAGTGAGTGAGTGAGACTAGATACCTTTGCTAATGTTGGGTTTTTTATATGAGGTCAGCGAACAATCACGTAGCTCTTCTGATGGTAAAATATAACAGTGTCCTATAGACACCATAGATGTTGCAGGTGCCAGAACCTCTGCCAACAAGTTATTTCTGAATGCATTAGGATAATAATTAGTAACCTTAGTTAGTGGATATAAATCAGCAGGCAATGGTGTCGTCACATTCGAACGCCAAAGAAATTTTTATTTGTGAATGAAAAACAATAGTTCTGTTTTAACCAACATTGAAAAGAGAAGGAGGTTATGTGTTTGAACTTCGAATTCCATATTCTTATAATTATTCAATTTCTCCGATATTTCGGAGCCAATCATTTACCTTTTATTTAAAAGAGCAAACTTCCGAGCTGTTCCCACTACCACCAAATCCGGATCCCAGTGTAGTCGAGGGAAATACTCATTTTTGTCTACGTAGTTGATTTAATTACAGCAATCGAAGTCAGTTTTTCGCAAATTTCATTGCGACCAAACTATTCATTTAAAAATATGTAAAAAAGTTTTACCTAGTGTTGATGATAGTTTTTTTTATATTAGAGGCCATCGAAGAAGCACATGACTCTCCTGATGGTTGCTTAATAATGAAAATAAAAAATGAAAATAAAGTTTATTTGTTTGATAAATATGTGTGTTAGAAGCTGTTACAAAAGATATTTGTTACGAGTAATACCAACATGTTCTACCACATTGTGGTATCCAAATACTTTTAAAATTATACAAATTTATTATATAGATTTATAACATACGTTTTTTTTTTAAATTTTGTTTTATTAATTTTAAAATATAATAAGTTTACCCTAACTACCATACACTACCACTGTTTCCAAACCTAGCCAGTCAGGAGAAAAAACGGCAAATCAAACTTCCCGGCAACCAGGATTAAAAGACCACCATGGTCTATAAACACCATAGATTTTACAGGTAAGTCGCTGTACTAAGGCCGGGAAGGAAAGGCCTATAGTGCAAGTATCAAGGAAAACATTAAATATGGCGAAGAGGTCCATATGTTTTAAAATGTAAATAATATGTATTTCAAAACTGGGTAGAGGTAAATGTCTATGAAACAAAAGACTAATAATATTATTCATACATAAGTTAAGCAAGAGCTTAAAATATCGTCTTTCAGGTCAAAGGTTTATGACTTGCTAAGAGTATTTGTAATTCACTACCGTTAGTTTAAATGCATATTGTTATTACAATAATATTTGAACACCTGGAAAGGTATTTTATTTCTGCATTGTTAATGTTTAAAGAGGAAACATTTAATTTAATATTTTCTATAAATTAATAGCCTCTGGGGCCTAGCGGTCCGAGGTCGGACTTGACTTCTGGAGGTCCAGGATTTGATCCCCTGGTCAGCAGACAAAAAAGATAGATAATGTGTATTTTCAATTTTGTAATAAAAAAAAATTGCCCGGGATGGATATGTGCCCAGTTGGCTATAGGTTTGCCATTGCAGGACTTAGTGTCTTCAGTTAGTCGAGACTGCCATGGTTGTGCCTCTGCCTACCTTTTCGCAGATATGGGCGTGAAGATACTTCTAAATTCAATTCAAAAGCTATTTATTTACTCACAGTATAATATTATATTTATATTGTATTTCTGCATTGCTACTATTTAAAGAGGAAACATTGGATATAATTATTTTTTTATTAATTAATCGCCTCTTTGGTCCAGCGGTCCAGGTGTTGAACTTGACTGCATGAGGTCCCGGGTTCGATTGCCGGGTCAGGCAACAAAAAAAGGAAATTCAGTTTTTTTCAATTTCCTAACAAAAAAAACGTTGCTGGGGATGGATATGTGCCCGGTTGACGATAGGCTTGCAATAGATAGAAGGTTTATATGTATAATAATATTATAAATGCGAAAGTTTGTAAGTATGGATGTATGGATGTTTGTTACTCTTTCACGCTCGAATGGCTGAACGGATTTGTCTTAAATTTGGAAGACAGACAGATTGTGACCTGGATTAACATATAGGCTATTTTTAATCCCGATCGCACACCGGGTTTCTGTGAAAACGCGGGCGAAGCCGCAGGTAGCAGCTAGTGTATAATAACATAGAAGTGTGTCCACCCGTGCGCAGTTGGGTCAGGTTGCATGATATAGTGACATTTAAAGTACCAGTCAAATTTTGAGAAACAATTGGTGACGTCACAACTCATACTAGGTAAGACATAGCGAGACAACAAGTGAAGCATTTTTGCGGACTCTTTGAAATGAAAGTTTTCAAAGTAAATATTACAATTTGGTAATAATATTTAAATGACTCGGTGGATCTGGTCAAAGTCGCAGGGAGTCGCTGGTTACAAGCGGCTGGTGACCGTGATTTGTGGCGCTCTTTGGGGGAGACCCATGTCCAGCAGTGGACGTCCTCCGGCTGATGATGATGATGATTTAAATTGCATTATTATTAAAACCTTTACCCCTCTTCTATTAAAATTCGGCCGGTCCTTTCAAAGTAACCCTGTATATACAATAAAAGTAATTTAACTTAAAATCTAGACTAGTTTAAAACTAAAGACATTAAAATCAGATCAGTGGGAGAGAAAAAGCTTGTCTTTATTACTTGTTGGAAAAGCTGCTGGCAATTACTAGACATCGAAATACAGGATGTCCAGAGAAATAATTGGATTTTAAAAGTGGAATTACGTGGAAAATGTAGAGGTGTGGGAGGACGTAGAAGTCTTTATTGGCGCTCAATTTGTGGAGTTTAGTCGGTAAGACGAAATCGAAGATAGTGACCATACTTTTGTACTTGGAGCTTTAGTTTCAGATAAAAAAATGAAATAAGGTATATGATTAATTTTTATTTTTGTGTATAATCGATTGTCCCCATAATAAAAGAAATATCGGTGAAAGATTTGGTGAGAACTGTTAGTTATGGAATTTGGTAGTCCTTAACAAATTATAAAGTAATGTTATTTCAAATTGGATAAATTGGTAATGATATTCACTCCACAGGTTTCAGGTCAGGGGAGTCCACTGGTTAATAATTAGATTTAAAAATGTAATGTATTCTATCGCCTTTGTGGTCTAGCGGTTTAGTTGTTGGACTTGATTGCATAAGGTCTCGGGTTCGAATCCCGGGTCGGGCAACAAAAAGAAAATTTCGTTTTTCCAAAAAGTTGCTCGGGATTGGATGTGTGCCCGGTGGGCGATAGGCTTGCCACCTATCACATTGTGGGACTTAGTGTCTTCGGCTAGTCTTGGGTGCCCTGGTTGTGCCTCTGCCTATCTCTTCGGGGGATATGGTCGTGAAGATACTAATGTATTCTACATTTGGTAAAATGATAATAAATTCTTATTCTAATTCTAAGAATCACTTAGTTATTCCACGAACATGGCTACGTTAAAATCACATTTTAGGACTTTACAAAACACGCTCTATATTAAAATTGTATTTGAATATGACGTCACGTTCAAGGACTTAGTATGCATTATAAATTTCGTTCAATATCTTAAAAGTTGCGTTTAGGGCAGAGATTGCATAACGAAATTTGTATGAATAAATTGCATGGAATATTAATTGCTCATATTATTTTTAATAACTTGATACGTTTGAAATACCCTGCGGGGAAAGGCAGAGAGTATGGAGTGTCAAGTGAACGAAATTTACTAGGCTAGTAATATCTAAAATAGAGATAGTAGATAAAGGTGTTAAACCATCAGGGGTTCAATGTCTTATAGCATAAAAAACTTGATTAAAACTCTAGGTACTTTTTTATGACATTGGAAGGCAAACAAGCAGACGGATTTCCTGATGTTAAGAAATTTTCGCCGCCTAGAGACACCAAAGTGGTAATGGTGCGTTGCCAACCAGAGGCCGGGATGTTAAGCCTCGAGCACAAGTAAGTTATGGCGGCAGGAATAGGTAAGGCAGTGGTAAGAATCCGGGTGAGTCGCTGCGAAACTCTACCACCTACTCAGATGTCACGGTGTTAGTGACGGCAAGCCTATGCTCGCCCTTTACGAGCTGCCTGGCACAGGAAGGCAGATGGTCTATTCTACAAAGGAGCCCTGACCAACACGGGGAACTACAAAGTTAATTAACGAAAGCTATTAATAGAGGAAATCAAAGGAAAGTATCATTTGTGTTTAATAGGAAAAGTTTGGGGCAGATAAGATTTGAGAAAAACCGCTGAAGTTACTTCAATTAATGGACTATCTCAGATAGTTTGGACAAAGGAAACTTCGGTTATTAGTAGCTAATCGTATCGGACGTTTCTTTGAAGTTACATTTACCTCGTATTTGAGATAGAACGATAAGTATTTCAGTGGCCTCACCATGAGCTTAAGACGCTATACTTGCTAGCGTTTCCGTAAATAATTGCGTAAACAACAAAATTTCAGATCAAAAGCGCTATAGATTTCGATACCTAGAAGTATATTTGCGCCCATATCCTCGAAGAGGTAAGCAGAGGCACAACCAAGACACCCGCGACTAGCTGAAGACACAAAGTCCCATAATTGTATGGGATAATTGTCGTTTCTGGGTGCGGTCGTAAGGGCGGCATCTCAATGTGAGATTGCAACATTTGACAAAAAAATATTCACAGAAACACATTCCTCTTATTAAATAACTTCGTTCAAGAATTCTTCATACCATAAGGCCATTTTGATTCAAACATCAAAAACCTAATTTTTTTTCAGTTCTTTTAGATAGTCAAGTCTTTGATCGAATTTCGGTGTTGCTAGTAAATTTAAAAATAAAAAAATTAACCTATAAACTTTCGTCTCTAGCCGACGTATGCTCTAACCATATTTTTGAACTACTGAGGATTCAAGTCCCGTGGCGAAATTTTCAATTCCTTTCTTCCAAAACTGCATAAAGAAATGACACCTCTATTATTTCAGATATAAATCGTTTATAACATTTTTAATTATTTATACGGGATACTCACGATCTCTTTTTATTTTATTTGTCGATATTTCATCCTAGTTGCATAGGCCGTGGTCACGACGGGACTGCGGCGGCGAGCTGTAACTTTTGACAGGAGGATCTACTGACAGATGAGCCTGTCAACCCTCCATCTAATTCTTTTATTTTTTTTTGAACGTCCTTGTCACTATCATTTCTGGGCACTATGCGACACACAACACTAACTATGTCCCTACACTTTACGGCACTTTTTGTAATTATAGCCCGGCACCGACCAACAATTGGATCCCACGCCTGGGCCAACTTAAAACCGTCTTTCCTATTGAAATTATTTGGTGTATTTCGAATTTCAATAGCTTCACGTACTAGGCGAGGAATGTAGTGGGATTCTGTAGAAAGTATTTGTGGATTATAAATCGTTTATTTCTTATTTTAATCAAAAAAGAAAATAAGTGTTACAGTATTCAATTATTTCTGCACCGATTTCCGAAGTATTTTTAAATCTTACGAGTGTGCTACTTACCATACAGATGTTTGTAGATAAACAAACCTGATTATATTTTCTCAGAATATATGACATATTATCATACACAGAGAGTCGGATTATGTTGCGTTCAAGCTTGTGTCTTTTAAATATTTTCTCTTCATACAAAAAAATATTAAGAAAACTCTACAGTTTTTATTATATAATAAACGAATTAATCCCCGCATAGTGAGACAAAGAGAAAATCTCCTGGGAAAAAACACTGAAGAAGAAACGTGTCCTATACATTAAGAATGTCTTTAGAAAAACCCAAGTCAAGTTTATAGTTTTGACAGCTAAACAATTAAAAAAAAGGATCTTCACGCACATATTCCTGAAGAGCTAGGCAGAGGCACACCCAGGGCACCTGCGACTAGCCCAAAACACTAAGTCTCACATTGTGATAGGTGGCAACCCTATCCTTAACCGAGCAATGTTTAATCTCGGGCAACGTTATTTTGATTAGAAAATTGAAAATACACATTTTCCATTTTTTTGTTGTCCGACCCGAGGATCGCACACGGGACCTCGAAAAATCAAGTCGGACGCCAAACCGCTAGACCACAGAAAAATAAAATTGTTCATTTGGAATATCCTGGATTGTCATAGTTCTGTCAAATGTCCCTATTCGTCTCATAATAGCTTGATATATTATTTTTATAACAAAAAAACAATCCAGTATAGGGATGTAACCTCGGTCATTTTAAGCTAACAATTGAAATATCGATAAAATTAAATGGTGAATATATGTTATACCTACATGTAAATTTATCTTATCGTTATTTAAAATAGACTTTATTTACGGAATTCCAATATTTCAAAGACATTCCAATATTCGAATTCTCAATAAAATATTTGGATAAGGGTCGACAGGACCGTGTTTACGTTTTGAGCAAATACAAAACGTTTTCTTTATGTTTTATGAAAATATCATATAGAATATTTAAAATCAGCGTTATAAAATTCTCATTTTATCAGATTGATGTCTGGATAAAATAGCCAATGTTTTTTTTTTCTTAAGTCTAATCTAACTAGATTATTTATAAATTAATATTATTTTAACATTATTCATTATTTTTATTTATTTGTTTAAAAGTTAATGTTTCAATATGAACAGGTTATATTAATAAATCATATACTATAAATGAATCGATTAGAATCAAATATGATACACTACTAATGTAATTCATTTATTAAATTTTAAAATGTATTAAATTAAAGTTGTATGGTAAGGGTTATTATAACATTTCAGAATATTTAGAAGACAGAAATGGTTGGGATTAATTGCTCCTCATACCGATCTCTATAAATTAATTATATTTAATTAGATTTATAAGAAAAGAGACAAGCCCGCTGAGTTTCTTTCGACGGATTTCTCAGTGAGTATCCGCGTTCCGATCCGGTAGTAGTTTTTAGAATTATATAGGCGCGTCACAAGATTCTTTGTATAGATCTACGTTATTAAAAAACAGTATCTTTACTCCCGTATCCCCGAAAACATAGGTAGAAGTACAAACCAGGACATCTAGGATTTTATATTTTTCATCAGTCATTAATTTCAAAATCAAAAAAATGTCGAATTTGCTATACAAAAGTAAGTTACCACATTGTCACCACAAAAATGCGTTATTGGGTATATAATCAATTCTCATAAAAAGCACAATTCGGATCTTAATCGAGTTTATTTAGGACTACCACTGAATAAGGACCTACATTTATAAAAATAGTAGGTAATTAAAATGAACTCGTTGGCCTAGTAATCACATTAATAACATACAAAAAAAACATACTGCCGAATTTACAATTTTCTTCCTTTTGTACTCCGTTAAAAACGATAAAATAAGTTTTACAACACTGAAAGAAAGATATAAGACTGGTTTCCTTTTTTTTATCATATTAGAAGGCAAACAACCAGACGGATTTCCTGATGGTAAGAAATTGTCACCGCCTAGAGACACCAAAGGTGGTAATGGTGCGTTGCCAACCTTAGGCCGGGATGTTAGGCCTCGAGCAAAAGTAAGTTTACCGGTTACCTTACCCTCCAAACCGGAACACGTCAGGACGTTATGGCGCCAGGAATAGGTTTGGCGGTGGTACCAATCCGGGTGAGTCGCTGCGAAACTCTACCACCTAGTCAGATGTCACGCTGTTAGTGACGGCAGGCCTATGCTCACCTTTTACAAGCGGCCTGGGAGGAAGGCAGATGGTTATGCGATCGGGATTAAAAGTAACCTTTATGTTAATCCAGGTCACAATCTATCTATGTTCCAAATTTCAAACAAATCCGTTCAGCCACTCGAGCATGAAAGACTAACAAACATCCATACATACATACTCACAAAATTTCGCATTTATAATGTCAGTAGGATAGGATCAAGAGACGGTTAAAGACATTAAATATCAAAATGGCCCAATGCTTTAAGCTGAGCCTAGGCACAAAAAAAACGTTCGAACGGACAGTATGAATTCCATACCTACCTGTAAATAACAAATAATGGTCAATATAAATTCATAATTTTTAACTGTCAATGTTATAAATATCATTTTATAATAATAATAGTATCTTCACGCCCATATCCCCGAAGAGGTAGGCAGAGGCACAACCAGGGTACCCACGACTAGCCGAAGATACTAAGTCCCATAATGTGATAGGTGGCAAGCCTATCGCCAACCGGGCACATATCCTATCCCGAGCAACATTTTTTTTTATTAGAAAATTGGAAAAATCCAATCTTCATTTTGTTGCCCGACCCGGGATTCGAACCCGGGACCTCATGCAGTCAAGTCCAACAACTGAACCGCTAGACCACAGAGGCGATAATAATAATAGTGATGTGACAAATATAAAAATTGTCAAAGTAATGTAAATGAGCTTCAAATCGTCCCATCACTAGAACATTACAATCGCGTAGCGCATGGACCACCGAACAAAAGAATGCTAAATGAGCTTTTGTTTTGTATTTTTAATAAAGTTCCTTTCATGTTAAACAATTATTTTAGCTATATATTGCTGTAATGTGTGCTATAGTTTCGTTTCAAATTGTACTCGGTTTCTTGTCAAATAATGAAGTATAATAATAAATTTAAGTCAACATTTCGGGTCTTTTGAGAAATTATTTAATATAGGGAGGAGTTCACATTGTTTTCTAGGCAATAAAACGGGGATTTAATAGAACTACACAATCGTAATCGAAACTATCGGATATCCGATAAAAGTTCTGTTGGTAACCGTACCCGAATCTTAAATAAAAGTTTCGGATAGTTACAGATAAGGGTAGTGTCTGAGTGCGAACTCTTTTGTAATATAAATTAGGAAAGTCATGGAACTCCATGACGTAACCGAAACTATCAGATGTCTTTTAACATGAATCTTTTATTAAGACTAGTGGCCTTCCGTTGGTTGAAATCCGACCATAGTAAATTTTAATATCTTTTTGATGAGAACGCCATCTTCATTTTTCAAGACCAACTACTAAACTTTATGAATAGTTAGTGCGCCATCAGTGCGCCATCTGTGATATTTTATCGTTAAAGTATCTTCACGCCCATATCCCCGAAGAGGTAGGCAGAGGTACAACCATGGCACCCACGACTAGCCGAAGACACTAAGTCCCACAATGTGATAGGTGGCAAGCCTATCGCCAACCGGGCACATTTCCAATCCCGACCAACATTTTTTTTTTATTAGAATATTGGAAAAATCCAATTTCCTTTTTGTTGGCCGACCCGGGATTCGAACCCGGGACCTCAAGCAGTCAAGTCCAACACCCGGACCGCTAGACCACAGAGGCGATTACTACTGACTAGATTTAGATTAGATACTAATTTAATACATAGAAATACTTAAATAGATACCAGAATAAATTGAATAAACACCCAGACCCGAAAATGCAGTCATCTAAATGTTCATCACACAAATGCCGTCGGGAATCGAACCCGAGCCTATGTTAGGAATGTACGCTAGCCGCTGGACCGACGAGGCGGTCAGCTACATGTACGTTTTATACCTAAGGGTTATTTTAAGATCATGGCATTGTTATGTCTTTGTTATTATTCATAATATTTGAACTAAAAGTTGGTGAACAACTTCACTATGGTTTCAATAATACAACTAATATATCCCTACTAATATTATAAATGCGGATGTAAGTATGTTACACTTTCACGTGAAAACTATAAAACCAATCGTAATGAAACTTTGTATCCATATTGTTGGAGGTATTAAAAGTAACATAGTATACTTTTTAAGGCAAAACATGATAAAAACTAAAAATGTATTATGTATACTTCATTGCATGCAGGATTAAAAATGGCGAGTAAAACTTTTACAATTTCCCCTAGAAATGGTACGTGATATGGCATGAAACGAGTATTTACATTGAGAGTGCGTGAAAATGATTGATAATATTGCGAAATGGAAGGTTTCCCCGCGGCTGATGAGGACATTCATCATGACTCTGACAACCGACAGACTTGAATTGGGAAGGAAAAAATAATTTATATGTATTGGTATAATCTTTGTTTTGTTGTTTTAAAATCACGCTGTATTTTTTAATCCGAACAAATACGTATGAAAATCACTATCATACAATGAGTTTAGACTTTAGACTGAAATGAGTCCAAAAATATTGAAGTCAACTCCAACACCTGGACGGCTAGACCACAAGGGCGATAAATCCGTCTACTTGTTTGCCGTTAACATTACGAAATGGGTATCTTTACGCCCGTGGCTCCGAAGACGTTGGCAGAGGTACAGTTCGCCAAATTTTTTCGCCAAAAATTCATATTATTTTTTTTACGACAATGGAAGGCAAACAAGCAGAAATATCTTGATGGTAAGAATGTCATGCCGACTAGAGACAGCAAAGATGGTAATGATGAGTTGCCAACCTGAGGCCGGGATGTTAGGCCTCTAGCAAAAGTAAATTTACCGGCTACGTTACCCTTTGAACCAGGACACGTCAACGGCAAGCTTTGGACGTTATGGCGGCAGGAATAGGTAAGGTGGTATTACCAATCCGGGCGAGTCGCTACGAAGCTCTACCACCTAGTAGGATGTTAAGGTGTTAGTGACGGTAAGCTTATGCTCGCCTAATGGTCTATTCTGCAAAGGAGCCCGAAGCAACACGGAAACAGGGGATGCTATCATTTGTATTGTGTGCATGTGTGCGTGTACGTGCGTGTGTGCGTATGTGCGTGGGTGTGTGTATGACAGAGGTGGTTCATACTTTGTAGAAACAATACGAATAGGTTTTGTTGGCAGTGCTTGTAATTTTTATAATTGTATATATCAGACATCGATTCTGAACCCTGTAACTTTATATTTTAATACAAAAACCTAAAATTATTTTATTGAAATATGTTTTTTTCTATGAATTGTTGTATGATGTGGCTTGAAGCGAGTGATGATAGATAATATTGAGAGATGGAAGGACTTTTCCCACTAGATGAACACATTCATTATGGCTCTGACAACCGACGGACTTGGATTGGGATAGAAAACATAATTTATATATTGTAACGGTACAATAATCCCAATAATTGAGGCCTAACATCCCGGCCTCAGGTTGGCAACGCACCATTACCACCTTTGATGTCTCTTGGCGGCGTGAATTTCTTAACATCAGGAAATCCGTCTGCTTGTTTGCCTTCCAATATCATAAAATAAAATAAAAAATAAAAAAAAAATCATAGATTTTTAAAAATGGCTGTATTTACATTAATGTTAAAAAGCACTATAATCTGTCTGTCTGAGTCTGCAAAAAAATGATTTTAAAGACCACAACTATACTTATTACAACTTACTTAAACATATATACGCACATACACAAATATGTCCATATTTTCACGCCAAGCCCCTTTTATAGTAGGCAGAGAGTATCGAGGGTCTGCTACAGACCTTTTTAGTTTCTTCCACATTTATTGCTCTATTTATACAAACTGATTAATAACACCTTCAGATAATAACCGACTGATTTCGTCATAGAATTTTAACCTAGGCCTTCCCGGGTGTCTACAACCATCCGTATTCACATTGGGTCTGTTTTTGTTATTTTACTTTTTACTATTTTGTTATTTTGTCTAATAACTGTTAAAAAAAGAAATGCCATAGGGGATTTAAGTAAGAGAACTAAAAAAGTAAAATTAATTACCTACGACAAGAAATTTAAGGAGATGAGCAATTTAAATAAAAAAACAATGAAGACGAACAAGCTAAAACGAATTTTTCAGATTCTGAAACTGAAACAAAAACCCAAAAGTTATAATTATTCGCGTCATGTCATAAGTTAGAGAGCGATTCGCCTGATTTTATCCGTTGTTCTCTAATTCTAAAGTTGAAGCTTAAAATTATCTTTATACCCGTATCTCCGAAGAGGTACAGAGGACACCCACGGCTAGCCAAAAACAATAAGTCCCACAATGTGATAGGTAGCAAGCCTATTGCCATACTGGCACTAATCCAATTCCGGGCAAAAAAAAATTTGATTGTTATATGTACTTTAAATTTTTAAAAACTGGAAAATGCACATTTTCTATTTTTGTTGCCCGTCCCGGGAATCGAGCCCGTGACCTCAAGAAGTCAAGTCCAGCGCTTTTAATAATTATCGAAAAATAAGAATAGTTGCCTGGTTACTGATCTCAATCATCATTATCTCTTATCTTTAATAGGTTATTAGTAGATGCCGTTAAATAAATCACTATTTAAATAGATTTAAATACACTAAGCAAACGAAGTATCTTAATACTTTCAAATGCTGTGAGAAACGTAAACGGGTGGAACAAAGTTCGCCGGGGCAACTTTTGTTTTGTATGGGAAAAATTAAAATGTTGTCTTTCCTAGTTTTCTTGCAGTGTTGCCCTTCTTCTTATCTTTTAAACCTTCCCTGGGCTTAAACAAATAATTCAAAACTAAAACTAGTGAAATCGGTTCAACCAATATAGAGTTTTAGCGAAACTAACGAACAGAAATTGATTTTTATACGTATAGATGACGACAGCGAACAAACACATAACTCTACTGATTGGAAGAGATAAAAGTGGTAGTCTCCATAGATGTTTTAGGTTCTTAGATTCACTATAATGTTGAATATTTAAACATAAGAGAAAACTATTACAACGAAGACCACAAGATACAAAAAACATATAATTATGATACCAGAATCTCTAAAAACAAAAGATTGCTTGAACACACTGCCAAAAATTATTATGGACAAAGAACAATCGAGTACATAACTCCCAAATTATGTAATAAATATCCCTTTCTCTTCGAGGACAATAAATTAAAGATAGGCTACTTAAAAGTTAAAATGAAAAACATATTCCTAAAAATTTAAGAAATTATCTAAGCTGCACGATATAACATATAAGCAAGTAATTTAAAACAGAGACTGTAATTAATATAATTTGTAATTGTAATCAAAGCACTATATAAGCAAATTTAATAATAAAAATAATATGTATCTGAGCGCATCGCCAACAAACTGCTTCACAGTTTGGCGAAATTTGTGAATTGTGAAACTTGTGTGTGAATTTAGATGTAAGTTTTTTTCAGATAAAAATAAATTAAAAAAAAAAGCTACTGGCTACCATACCACCCGGACCGGAACATGATCTTGTTATTATGGTGGAATTTTGAAATCAGGCGGTGGAATACCCAAACAAGTTACAATTCACTTTACCAATAGTTGACTTGTTAATAATGACTAATTTTACATATTTCAGACGCTTAAGTGCTGTCAGAGATTTCAATTCTTGTCAAAACACAAATACTTCCTTAAAAAAGTATGTGAACTACTATTCATTAATTACTATTTAAAACAACTACATCATTTAATTTAATATTTCGTCAGAATACTGTACGAAACGTAAAAGTCTTCAACCAATCTGTATAAGTATATAAAAGAAAGTCGTGTTAGTTACACTATTTATAACTCAAGAACGGCTTAACTCATTTGACTGAAAATTGATGGGTAGGTAGTTTAAAACCAGGAAACGGACATAGAATACTTATCTTTCCGTTCTACTGCAAGAAAATTAGGAAAAACAACATTTAAACTTTTCCCAAACAAACAAGTAGGACAAAATTCGCAGGAAAAACTAGTAGTTTACTTTTAGTTTTCAACAACTAAAAGTATAAATAAAGATTACATTTAATATTTTGTCAGAATACTATATATAACTGTAATGTCCAAAATTGGCTTAGAAACTATTCGTCTCAGATATTGTCAGAATTACATCTGACAAGTTCTTATAATCTTTATTAAATACTAGCTAACCCGGCAGACGTTGTTCTGCTATATTTTTTAATGCGATTTTAAAAATGGGGGAGTCACCCTTATCACTTAGGGATATGAAAAATAGCTGTTGGCCGATTCTCAGACCTACTGAATATGCGCACATAATTTTATGAGAGTCGGTCAAGCCATTTCGGAGGAGTACGGGAACGAACATTGTGACACAAGAATTTTATATATAAGATATTAAAAGCAACGTACCTACTAGAAACAGTAGTGTCAATAGACGGTTATATTTAACAATATCTGTACTATCTTCTAGATTGTTACCTCATAATATTCACGTCTAGCGACGGACAAAATAAATAACCTAAATCAACAAAATATATCTGACATCCGGGATATTACGGTAAGCAATTAATTTTCCCAAATACAAAATGTTGCCAGCAAAATATATTTTTCCATTTGCCACTTTCTGGTCACGTAGGTGTATCTGACGAACGTATTATCTTGCATGGTCTGCATCATTCACGTTCTTTTGTTATTATTTATAATCAATCATTGTTTTGTGGATATTCTATCATTTATATAGAATGGGCATTGTTTTTAAAAGAGTTGCCATCAATCAAAATTTAGCTCAGTGTCAGGTTATAAATTGTAAAATATGGTTATTCAGGAACGAAACTGGGCTTTTCAAGACAATTGAATATTATGCCGTTATTTATGACCGTTACTAAGTCATAAAGTGTAGTACAGGAGCTTTACCGAAGTGATACCACCGTCTTAACTGTTCCTACCGTTTCAGCGACAGTGCTCAACATTGTGTTCC
>NJDC01000558.1:620390-631302 GCA_002245475.1 Calephelis virginiensis | reverse complement strand
ATTGCACAATAGGAACAAGGAATTGAATGAAAATAAGAAATGCACAAATTTTAACTATAGAAATATATTTTGTTTACTAAAACATTGTACCGGTCCGGCGGGCCTCTCTCGTTCGGTGACTCATCGTAACAGACGTGAGCGAGCGTTACACTTTTTCAAGAGTGTCTCCGAGCCACAACCTATTTTAAGACGTTGTCACGTCAAAAAATATTCATCCGTAGAACTCCTCTAGATATTCAATATATCATATTTAACGAAGACTATACAATCGATACTTGTGACACGATTTAGATATTTACTATGTTATACAGTTCAGGGGTCTATTGAGTATGATGTTAAGTTAATAGCGCATTTTATTGTTGTGTGAGGATATGATGACCCCAACAACTGTTAATGGAATATTTTAGTAAGTAACGGCCGTACTCAGAGATGTCAACTGACTTTAAACCAGTCATTAAGTCAACATTTTCAATACAAAATTTTGTCCGAATGATAGATGGAAAGTAAAAAGGCGTTTTTGGCCATTAGTGTTGTATTCTAATATTAATACGTGATGCCAAAACTGGACCCCTTTTTACGAATATTGCGGACGCAGGAGCATAAAATTTGGCGCACTAAAATTTATGTGCAGGAGAAGTGCGGAACTCTAATATTTTCAATAATAACGCTTATAAAGTATATTCAATACATGAAACATTACCCACACTACCATGTATTTGACACACACAAACAAATATATTGATGATAACGATAAAAGATGGCACAGATGGCGCACTAAAAAGTTTGGAAACAAAGTAGTTGGACTTTAAAAATGATGATGGCGTTCTTATCAACAAGATATTAAAATATATTATGGTCGAATTTCAACCAATGGGCGACCACTAGTGAAGAATAAATCTTCATAACAACAAACTTCCATCTAAGTGCGACCGTAAGTGCAATAATCAAAAAGAATAACATAACAAAAGTAGCAAATTGCCGTAAAATATAAAGTTGGTTTTAATTATATTCTATATAGCAATACATTTTTAGCTGGATACCTTTGACATACTCACAAAACAAAACTCTACAAATCTGGTAAAATTCAATAGATTTCCAAGCTTAAGTTTTTAATCTGGAAACTTCTCCGATCGTCGTAATAAACCTTGCAATGTTCTTTTTTTAAATGGCTAATATGTTGCTAACCGCGAGGTTTTTACAATTTCACCGGACTATAACTAGCAATGTCCGTTTTAACCAATCAGAGAAGAATCTTCAACAGCCGTTTTTAATAGAACGGAATAGTACACATATTAATTTTCTTTAATTATAAGTGTTCAAGAATTCGATTACAATCAAGAAAATTTGTAAATGTGTCGATAACAATAAATGTCTCGGGTTCGGTTCTAATAAAAATAACATTTACTTGGGATTGGATATATTTGGCCGGCTTGCCACCTACCACATTATGGGACTGGTCTTCGGCTAGTTGTGAGTGCCATCGTTGTGCCTCTGCTTATCTTTTCAGGAATATGGGCGTGAAGATACTTTGATTCCCAAAACGGGGCCCAAACATTTGGCAAGAAAACGCAGGTCGATAGTTACATTGCTCAGGGTTGTAAATAAAAGATAAAGCGTTGGTCTTCATTCTCACTTACGGTTAATATTAGTAACCTATCTATGATAAGAGATAGTGCTATTTTCGATTAGTTGCCAAGTCAATAACTCACAAAAATATCTTAGCAACAAAACTCTAAAAGGCCTATCATTATCTGTAAATAGGTTATTAATATTGGCCTTAAGGGTTTCTATATTACATTTTACTTAGATAATATTTAAATTGAATAAAGTTCTTTGCGAAATGAAATTCAGTTAAAACCCAGACCTCCGTTTTATTGGATTACGTTAGGCGAGGTCGCTCTCTAACTTCTGACATGACGCGAATTATTACGCAACCTTTTGGTCCTTTCGTTTCATTTATTTTTATTTAGTTTTAACTTTGGGGTTAAAGAACATTGAATTACGTTGGTGAGATTATTTATTAAAAAGGCACAAGCACACGGCTCTTGAAGGTAAGAGATAACCAAAGCCTATTGATACCATAGATGTTATCGGTGCCTCGCTACATACAGGTCAAAGATTTTGGCTAACTGTGTAAGTGTATCGGCTACTTCACGCTCTAGACCGGAACTCATCAAAAGCAACTAATTCCAAGCATTTCTGTCTTTTGAATATTCTTAAATCTTATTATATTCCTTACAACATAACTTAAATTTAATATATTTTTAATGATAATTATTAATATTTGCCGTTAGCGAGATTTCGTGACAACCTGAAAATACACGATACACTATAAATTTTAAAGAAAGAAAAAATTTCGCCCCAGACAGGATTTGAACCTGTAACCCTTCGTCTCAAGCCGACGAATGCTCTAACCAATTGAGCTACTGAGGATTCAAGTCCCGTGGCGAAATTTTTAATTCCTTTCTAACCCGTTAACGCGGGTAGTTTTTCTTTCTTTAAAATTTATAGAAATTTATCCCAAGCACAGGGCAAGTGCTAAAAATAAAAATACGTCACGATACACTAATTTCTTCATGAATACTTGTGCTACAAAATTACACAAAATTATGCAAAATGCCATTAATTTTACTAATTTCACTCAATATAATTACATTAACTTCAATAATTACGAAAAAACTACGACCTTTTCCCTTCGTCGCACCAAAACTTTTATAACTTTCACTAAACAATACTTTTCGTAACAGAAACAGCGAAATGTTAGAAACTTCCACAATTTCCACTTTCTGAGCATTCGGAAACGTTAACAAAGCATCTGCTCTGAACACCTTCATAATTAACTAATAAAAAGAGAAAGACGCCTATTGTCTTAAGGAATCTTAATTTCTGTAATGGACGGGTTGGTATTCGTCTATTTTACTTCGATAGGCCCATTTTAATAGACTGGTTGAATATTGAATTATTTCACAAAATTTTCATATTTCGAAATAACCCGATAGTTAATACCTGTTTGTTATGTATTATATTTTCAAACTTTCATCTTATAAGTTTTTTTTGTATCTTCACGTCCATATCCCTGAAGAGTTAGGCAGAGGCACAACCAGGGCACCCACGACTAGCCGAAGACACTAAGTCCCATGCCTAACGTCAACCGGGCACATATCTAATCTCGGACAACGTTATTTTTATAAGAAAATTTAATAAGCACATTTTATATATATTTTTTGTTTTCCAACCCAGGGATCGAACCCGGGACCTCAAGAAGTCAAGACGTTGAGAGACCACAGAGGCTTGTAAATTAGATCAATAAGAGCCACGTGCACATTCCCGGGTTACATTTATTATAGAGTTAAACTGTCAAATATAAGGTGATTTAACTTTAGTTAGATGCTAACTCAGTGTTAAATACTTAACCCAGAAACATGCAAGTGGCCTTTGATGTAATAAACAATCAGCAGCGATTATTCTAAGACAACGATTTACTTTTTTTATTTATCTATTCCCTTTTGTAATCCAGTATGTTAGTACAGTATTAGATGTCACAGCAAAACTCTAAGCTTTAATTCAAGGGGTACCAAATAACGCGAAATTGAATTTCGAATATAGAAATACGCTGATATAATCTGAAAGCACCTCTACATATTAGATCGCTGAACTTTTGACACGTGTACATTGGCTGTAATTTTCGTCCAAAAATTTGGATTCACAGAATAAAATACGCATCTTCAAAGTTTTAGGTGTCTTTGTGAGACAGAAACGTGATTTATTTGCCTAAAATTTTTCTTTTTGATAAGAAAAAAACATAAATGTCAAGGAAATTATAACGTCACGTTGTGTTTCATTTTTACCGACACACAAAATATTCTTTTCAAATTTAATTTTCCTCATAGCAATAAATAGGTATCGCCTAATACATACATAATATATATACGTAATTTTAAATTTTCCAAAACATATCGTTGCTTGGGATTTGATATGTGCCTAGTTGTCGACATGTTTGCTACCTATCACATTGTATAACGTAGCAGTATTAGGCAGATATATATTTGTAAGTTTAAATATGCTAAGCAAAGTCAGAACTTATAATGAAGAAGTAGAGTAGTGATCTAATTAAAATTACAACAGCTTTTTGAGCAGAAAAGTTGATGTAATTCGATTGCGGTCGCTTTACTAAGCTAGTTTAAAGTTTTTAATGCATTTAAACGCTTAGGGCCACTTGCCCTTTCCTGGGTTAGCTTTAATAATGTGTTAAATGTAAAATATAAAGCGATTTAACACTAGTCAAAAGCTAACTCAGAGTTAAATATTTAACCCTGAAACGTCCAAGTGGCCCTTAGCCGAGTCTCCAATTGTCAACTCACACGTTCTAGTTCAATTTAAGAAATAAAGGAACCTTAAAACGCATAAACCCAGACCACTACTTTATATCCTTATTTATTTAAGCCTGTGTGTGTGTCTGAGTATGTGTTTGTTTGTGTGTTAGCACAAAATAGCAAAAGTTTAGAAGTAAAGTACAATATGCGAGCTTATCTTGTGAAGAGATTTCTTAAATCTAACCATAGAGAGAAACTTGAATAGAAGTTTATACAGGTTAGTGTACAAAGATACAAAGCTAAACAAACCAAACAAATACATTGATTTGTGACTGCCTCGTTGGCTGAGTGGTTAGTGTACGTGCCTAACTCTGACGACCAACCACGTGGCTCGAGTTCAATCTCAACGGGGGTAGGCATTTGTGTGATAAACATAGATGTCTGTATTTCCGTGTCTGGGTTGTTATGGGTGGGATCCAGAAATGTAGACATCTAAATGCTCATCGCACAAATGCCTGCCCCGTCGGGAATTGAATCCGAGTCTTGCGGTTGATCGGTGAAGCTACGTGTACGTTAACCTCTCGATTGGGGGTAATATCTTACCAGGTTTTAGTATAACAAAAATCTTTGAACTTTTCAGTCACAATGAAAATCTTATTTGCCAAAAAGAAACGTTTTTAGCCATCTCAAATAATCAGATTAAAATTCTGCTTCCAAGTATATATGTCATACATATTTGACGTAACCATGTTTGTTTTTCCCCGAAATAAGAAGCAGAAGCTGTAAAATAAATCCCCTGGTACTTTATTATGTCTCTTCAACGTATATGAGGTGGGATATAAATGACGTCAGCTCGTAATTCTTTCCCACTGGCGCGGTATCGTACATTGAATGGGGAAAATGTCGCGTTTATGATAATCTCGAAATTTTATACCCACACAAAGACGTTCCATTGGTTTATTATACTAGTACTACTACTTATTTCTTTCAACCTTGCCTGTTTATAACAGTTTAAACTTTTCCAGGAACCCATTAATACGAGGGTGGATCCAAAAGTTCGTGGCCTAACCTACATGGAGCTATGATATCTTTTTAAAATCTACCGTCATTTGTTAGTATGTGTCATATTGATTTATTGTGCGCAGTTTCATTCCGATACTGCACAATATAAATTTTCTGTGATTATTTGTTTGAAGCAATCTGACGCAATTTTCAATAATGGAGAAAATTGAACACCGTGCAGTCGTTAAGTACCTCAATAAAAAAGGCCTATCACCAAAAGACATCCATCAAGATACAGTGAGCACTTTGGGGGAGTCTGCTCCATCGTATTCCAGTGTCAAGAAGTGGGTAGCTGAGTTTAAGCGAGGTCGTGAGAGCATTAAAGATGATCCTAGGAGTGGAAGGCCTACATCCTCTACCACGAAAGAAAACATTGATAAAATTTGTGATCTCGTACTGGGTGACCGACGTTTGACCATTGGTAAGATAGCTGAGATAACAAACATTAGTTATGGCCGGGTGCAACACATAATAACGGAAGAGTTGGGGTTCCATAAGGTTTCTGCTCGCTGGGTCCCGAGGTTGCTTTCAGCTGAACAAAAACGAGTTCGATACACAATTTCGCGAGACTGTTTGGAACTTTTTGAGACTGATCCCGAGGACTTTTTGTCTAGATTTGTTACCATGGATGAAATCTGGGTTCACCACCATACTTCTGAATCAAAGCAACAATCCAAACAGTGGAAAAGATCAGACTCTCCTACACCGAAAAAGGCTAAGGTCCTTTTGTCGACTAACAAAGTCATGGCTTCTGTTTTTTGGGATGCGAAGGGCATTATTTTTGTAGATTATTTACCGAAAGGTCAAACTACAAATTCTAGTTATTATTGTAACCTTTTACGAAGACTCCGGGAAGAAATAAAAGAAAAAAGGCCGGGAATGCTGTGTAAGAAAGTTTTGTTTCATCAAGACAATGCACGTGTTCACACTTCGGTTGAAACAATGTCTGTAATCCATGATTGTGTCCATCCATGAAGTGGCTACGAATTGCTGCCCCACCCACCTTATTCGCCGGATTTAGCCCTCTCGGATTATCATTTATTTCCAAATTTAAAAAAACACTTGGGTGGCTCGAAATTTTCGACCAAAGATGAAGTGATAGTCGCAGTAAACGACTATTTCGCCGACCTTCCGGAATCTTTTTTTTTTCGAGGGGATAAACAAGTTGCAGGTCAGGTGGAAGAAGTGTGTTGAGCTAAATGGAGACTATGTCGAAAAATAAAAATAAATTTAAACCCACTTTTCTTTCATTTTCTTGGTCGGGCTTAGAACTTTTGGATCGACCCTCGTATACTAAGTAGAGTTAGAACTTGTACTGAAGTGGTAGAGTATTTAATCTTAATGAAATTACAACAGCTTTTTAAGCAGAAAAGTTGATTATGGTCGCTTTACTCAGCTAGCTTAAAGTTTTAAACATATTTAAATGCTTAGGGCTAGCTTTATTAATAAGTTAAAATGACAAATGTAAAGGGATTTAACTGACAAATATAAATAATTTAACTCAGACGCTAACTCAGAGTTAAATATTTAACTCTAAAACGTGCAAGTGGCCCTTAGCCGAGTTTCCAATTTTCAACTCACACTTTCTAGTTCAGTTCGAGAAATAACGGAACCTTAAAACGCATAAACAAAGAAAACTTAATCAGGGCTCTAACCATGAGTTAACGGCTTCTCAAGTTTACTGTACTCGCTACCGTCTCTGTAAATTACTAGCTTTACCGACGAACTTCGTTTCACCCGTTCAGTTTGTATGGGAATAAATAAAATGTTGCTTTATGTGGTTTACTCGCAAGCGAAAGGGATATAAAGTATCGTATGTCCCTCTCCTAATTTTAACATACCTCTCCGTCAATTTTCAACAAAATCGCTTCTTGAGTTATAAACAGCGTAACTAACACAACTTTAAACAGCACCTCTAGTGGTAACTATGAGAAACATATTTTTAGACCAAATGTGTCATAGATTTCGACACGTAACTTAGGTAACGAACGTAATTTATACTAACTCAGGGTAAAGGCTCCGGATAATATGTATGAATATTAATAAAAAAGGTCTAACAGTTTTTTTTAGTGTTACGTGTAAAGTGATTTTGATGTAATATACAACAAAATTTTAATTTTATGATATTAGACACGATTATCACGTCAATATGTTGCCGACTGCCATCTCACTATAATGACAAATAAATTAGTAAAAGATCGGTTTTGTACGATGTAATTATAAAATATATAAATCTCTTCTGTGGTCTGTATGTCCGGCGTCGAACCTGACTTCTTGAGGTTCATATACTACATGGTTACTAGTAACAAAAGCATAACTTTTCTAGGGTAGCTTTAGTATAAGATCGGTTTTGTACGATGTAATAATAAAATATATAAATCTCTTCTGTAGTCTCTATGTGAGGCATCGGACCTGACTTCTTGAGGTTCATATTATACTACATGGTTATTAGTAACAAAAGCATAACTTTTCTAGGGTGGCTTTAGTATATCCAAAGCAACATCTTTTGTTCTACGACTTTTAGAAAATCGCGAAAAAAAAAATTGGTTCTCTATTTTAAAAAGTTCGTCGTCCTCTGACAACATGTATGGAGAACCAAATTGTATAGAGAACCAAATTATTTTTCCGCGGTTTTTTAAAAGTTGTAGTACAAAAGTTGTTGTTTTTGCTGTCTATCTCCACACACAAAACTGATACCATAATATCAGCACGTCCTATCGGATCCTCCGGATCCAATAACCGCGGCAAACGCTAACTCACAGGACACTACACTACACTGTCACCGAAGGTCTTGGCGACGAAGACCTTTCTTGCGCCGGCGTGTAACACCGAGCGACGAGCCGCCACCATCAAGTCCACCCAGTAACCAGAACGCAGAACCAAGTCGAGGTACGGTCTCCTGGGAGACAACCCTTGTTGCTGGCGTTGTAGGGAACAGTCCAATCCATCTAAATAATGATGTCTTGGGCTGAGCACTCTGCCGGCCCCACGAAGCACGGTGAAGTAAACCGCGAGGTTGGGAACATATTAGTCATTCAAAAAAAGACATAATATCAGATGGTCACACAAATTACACACTTTCGTTTACTAACGTTAGTATTATAACAAATCTCTATTATAGTCAATAGTCAAATGTTTTTATTCAACAGAGGATTCTCTCTCTCATTGAATGTAGTTAAGTTTCGGGAAGTGAGAAATAACTTTTTTAAAATATAAACTTTACTAGCGGCCCGGTACGTGCTTCGCTACGTATATGACCGCATGAATGACATAACGCAACAAAACAAAAAAAAGAACTGAAAAAATTTCAATATGATAGCACAAACCCATATCTGAAAAAACTTTCGACTTGACAGAAAAATACCCATTAACAAAACGATCCGCCATTTATTGAATTCATTTGTTACAACAAATGTGACAAATGAAGAACCGCTCCACCGATTTTATGCAAACTTCACATTAACCATCTACTAAATAGTCCGAACAAAGCCTAACATTTGGTTTGGATAGGTGAGCCCGTTCTTGAGTTATAAAATTACAACGAAAAGTGGCATTGATTTTTATATGTATAGATTTAACTAAGAATTATTTAAAGTATTTAAGAGTTGTATTTAAAACTGTGACCACATATGCTAATAAAACAACCGAACAAAGTTAGATGCTTCAATTGAACGTTCTAATATTCTACAAGTAAATTCGTACATCATAATAAGACGTTCCCGGTTCACACGCAACCTACCCAACATTATTTATTATACCTGTCAACATTATAAATGCTATTGCAATAATCCTTATAAATAGTAGGGCTGTGCGAAACTAACATAACTACGTCGTAAAAAGTCAACAACAATTACAACTAATATTATGAAAATTAACGTCAAAAAAATAATAAAATAACATTTATTAACAAACAAAAAGACATAAACTTCAAAATAACTAAAAATTATATTT
The DNA here is from genome assembly GCA_002245475.1 of Calephelis virginiensis. Classification (NCBI taxonomy): domain Eukaryota; kingdom Metazoa; phylum Arthropoda; class Insecta; order Lepidoptera; family Riodinidae; genus Calephelis; species Calephelis virginiensis. Next base: position 621,976 of record NJDC01000558.1, on the reverse strand, counting down.
ATTATACGCCTTTAATAACCTTTCCTTATCGTATTTTAATATAAGATTCCGTACCCGATCCAATGTAACCACGTGTTATTTCTCAAAATAAAAAGCAGAAGCTGTAAAATAAGTCCCCTGGCACTTTATTAAGTCTCTTCACCGTATATGAGGTGGGATATAAATGACGTCAGTCCTAATTCTTTCACACTGGTACGATATCGTACATTGAATGAGGAAAATATCGCGTTTATGATAATCTCTAAATTTATGTCTACGTCGCAACAAGTCAACAACAACTAAACTAACATTATGAAAATTAATGTCAAAAACAATAATAAAATAATCAAGTTTATATATTTATATATTAAATTTGTATTTTAGTGTATATTTTTTTTATATTTTTACAAGTTTTGTTTTTTAATTACATAAATTGTCTCCCTCACCCTAAGGTTGTCTGGCAGAGATCGCTCCGAAGCGATACATAGAATAGACGACAAGTGAAAGAGTGTGCATTATCGTGTAAATTTTGGTGTATAATAAAGCATTCATAAATTCATTTAAAAAAAAGTTTTTTTTTTAAATTCATTAACAAACAAAAAGATATAAACTTAAAAAAATAACCTTTCTATATCGTATTTTAATATCAGATTCCGTATCCGATCCAATGTAACGACGTTTGTTATTTCTGAAAATAAAAAGAAGCTGTAAAATAAATCCCCTGGTACTTTATTATGTCTCTTCAGCGTATATGAGGTGGGATATAAATGACGTCAGTACGTAATTCTTTCCCACTGGCGCTGTATCGTACATGGGATGAGGAAAATGACGCGTTTATGATAATAACTGTACTTTGTAGCCATATAAACACATAATGTGACAGTAGTCTTTTCATACCCGTCTAGAATATTTAATAAGATTATTATTTGTGGCCCCTAAAGCTAGAACTCACTGCTTAAATTCCCTCAACCGAGTTGCCGAAATTATTTAATATGCTTGGAAAGAGAATTTATACTCTATAAGCATATACTATGCTTTATGATTTCTTTTCTTAAAAAAAGTATCGCCACTGTGGTGTACCGCTCCGATGTTGGATAAAAAGTTTATAAGGACGGGATTCGACCCCTGAGGAAAATGTGTTTTTTCAATTTTATAATAAGAATAATTTTGCATGGGATTGGATATGTGCCTGGTGGGCGACAGGATTGCCACCTATCACATTGTGGTACTTGGTGTCTTCTGCTAGCTATGTGTGTCCTGGTATACCTCTGCCTACTTCTTAGGGGATATAGGATATGAAGATACTTTTTTTACTTAACTATGAGTAACGCATACTTAGGGCCACTTGCACGTTCCCGAGTTACATGTAATATTGAGTTAAACTGTCAAATATAAGGTGATTTAACCCTAATTAGACGCTAACTCAATTTTAAATAATTAACCCAGAAACGTGCAAGTGTCCCTTAATTGTTATTTTTACAGACAATAAAGTGTTAATTTATGGAAGTTTGCCAAAAAGAAGATTACATATCCAATCCCCCAAACCCGGAACCTGGGACCTCATGGAGTCAAGTCCTGCACCAGACCGCTGGACTACAGAGGCGATT
>NJDC01000558.1:599175-619976 GCA_002245475.1 Calephelis virginiensis | reverse complement strand
AGTATTTTTTAATGATTAGCAATAACATAAAGGGGAGGTTTTAATTGCACTTCTTCTTAAAGTTTACTACACTTTTGTATACTAGTTAAATGACTATGCAGTTAATAAACTTCTTCGGTGACATAACTTGTTCTTCAAAAATGATATGAATTCTACTTCATTTTCACTGAACTGTTGTATTTTTAACGGTTGTATTAATTGAGTACTGATTCCAAAAAGGAGGATGTACTCAATTCGACTGTATATTCTTTGTTCCGCGATTACTCGGCTAATCGCTAACTAGTTTTGATGATTCTTTTTTATAAACGTAGATCATTCCGAGAGGGTCCCATAATAGTTTTATCATGAACCGACTAACGGGTTTAAGTAGTTAAGATAAGGAAATAACATATGCATTATTGAGTGTAACTTAAAAACTACTAGTAAGATGTCGATACAATTTATGTCGGACCATTTCGGAAAAATAATGATCTAATCACGACTTGGTGCCCAATGTAAAAGGTAGAGTCGGTTGCTGCAGCTTTACTATGCTTAATTATGCCTCTTAGAATTGTGCGTTATCTATATTCATACTAGCTGCCTGTTCCGGCTTCACTCGGATGGTAGTTTTTTTTAATCATAAATTGAGATGTAAGCTATTCTATCTTTCATGTTGGATCAATCAAATTTGCACAGTGTGCAGTTTTACAACCCTGGCCGTTCATAAATATATTAAAGATTCGCATGAGCACTGCACCATGCTACAGCAAAGATTATATTGTTTACCAATACCCTATGTTAAGAATGCATTTGCACACCGTTTTGGAGAATTTATACGACCCCGTATCTACAATTTCGTTTTAAAAAACTGTGATATAAAGAAAATAATTATTTCAAAATGGTTATCTACCTTGACATACAATAGCACTGAAGATTTGATGTCGAATAAACATTAATTTCATTGGGAGCCGCTTGCCCATTCGTGTATTAAGGCCCCACACTTACGGCCAATGTTAATAACATTTCCCTAAAGATGGATTTCAAGCAATCTAGATAGCTGCGTATCCGCCGGCCTATCCTATACCTAATTGTTATATTTATCCTGTCCACAATTATATTATTGGCAAGCGATAACATAAAAATGAATCAAAATATCAATCTTGGACAGCAATTTTTGGATTAGGATTGATTATTAATATTGGCCGTTAGTCAGCCAGAAGAGCCAATCAGCACACTCCCCCTTTCCATTATTACTATGCTCTAAAGTAAATGTCTTAAGCGACAAATCACTATTTTTGACACTATAAAAGTAATTTGAAAAAAAATATAAAAACTGAAACAGTTATCTTTTAGGTATAATACTTATCTACGTTTATGTTAAATCTGGTGTCGATATTTTCATTATTGAAGTAGACAGTTGGATTTTGCTTTCAAAAAAGGGTTAATTTTTTGATTTTTTCCTATCGAGCAAAGTGAAATGAATCGTGTTTTGGAAACAATAGTCTTATAAAGGATATTAATGTTAATCTTGTGTATTTTTGTCGCCAAGATCCAAAATTGCTTTGTATAAAAAAACATTATATTGCTGACGTATTTTAGCATACATGGCCCCTTATTTATTGAACTCTGAGTTAGCTTCTAGCACAGTGCATATATTTGACAGCTTAAGTCATACAATACATCATAAATACAGAGCGTGCATATGGTACTTGTTAATGTAAGTAATTATAACATTTGTAATTTTTGAATTATTTTTAAAACGTTTGTAATTTACATAAAGTCGATGCCAGTCTAAAAATAGTCGTAGCAATATGTAATTGAAGTTGGTCCTCACGACACAGGCTCGCCTAGTGTGACGACCGTCGTTAGAATAAATATGTTAAAAACTCTCCGCGTTATACGTAATGAATAAGATATACTATTATAATCTACTTATGTTTTTACTGTTTTTATATTTTCGCTGTAAATAAATTTATTTTCGTGATTATTTTAATTTTTCAAACATACTTACATAAAGTATAAAGTATGTGGACGGTCATGTCCCCAAAGAAGTAGGCAGACGCGCAACCAGGATACCCACGACAAGCTGAAGACACTAAGTCCCCCAAAATAATAGATGGCAAGTCGATCGCCAACCAGACGCATATCCAATCCCGTGCAACGTTATCTTTATTAGAAAATTGAAAATATGTCATTTTCTTTTTTTTGTTGCCCGACCCGAGGATCGAACCCTTCTTCTTGAGACATCCTGAACCTCAAGAAATTAATTCCGACGCCGGACCGATAGACCGCAGAGGCGATACTTAGAACGACACATGATAAAAAAATGTAAAATATTATGTGTCTGTATAAAAAGTCAAGATTCAAGATCAGGTATTACTGTAAAATATTAATGATCCTTACTTATTCAAAACAATCCTTAAATACTGTTATTTTAAAGTATCTCTTGAATTCTTTGAAACTGAACGTCAGATGCATCGATTGAAAATCATGTTTTACAAAAAGCAATCGTGAAGCGTTTTTTGCTGCGGAAATAATTCCAGAACTCATTTCCCCATCTTGTTTGATTTTTCATCTTTCCTTCTTTGATGATTGTAATCGCTTTTTATTTCTTTTAAAACGAGTATTTAAGTGTTAAAATACGAGATTATAAAATTAAGTGAACTATTATAAATCCCATCTACCAGGATTGAGATTTTTAATAATTATTTAATTGTATGTACAACAAACATAAAAAAGCAATTGCTAAACCATATTACATTGATAATAATAATAATAATAACAGTTCTTGAAAATAGCCATAATTTAAATAGTATTACTATAACTTCCTTTCGGAACTAGAATTATTATCACAACGCGATGTGGTAATGAAATAATCGGAGTCAGTTTTTTGCAGTTTCACAAAACCATCTAAACTCGTCGTTACAATTGAAGCACATTCTATTATTATGACGAGTTTAGATGGCTTGGATTTTTTCAACTTTAACTACTCATTCGGAACTTATTTCACCATTTTACGTCTTCTCTTCATGTGCTAGCACTCCTAACTTAATAATAACTTCAAATCTCAGGACTCGACGGTTTCAAAAGTTTCATTCTTACTAGAAGTGAAGTTTGGTAGATTATTAAGAATTTTTTTAGTAAATTATATAAACCTAGAGTTGAAAATACTTCAGACATATATATCTTACCAATTGTCAGCTCCATTGAGATCTAATTTTAGAGGTTCTAAATCTCTTGTAGATTTGCTTTTGTTGGACTTATAAGAATAGTGATTATGATAAATGTCATTTGTGTCCAGACCATTAACCACTAAAGAAAAACCTTGTGCTCTTTTGAACCGACTCCAGAAACGGGGCAGGTTCTGAATTCAACTACGTTTTAATTTTTGTCTGTAATCCTGATCAATTATACATACATAGATACATATCTTCACGCCAAGTACTTTACGGAGTAGGCAGGGAGTATCGAGTGCCCGACCTCACGATCCTGACAAACCTGTCTGGTTTCCTTCACATTCATTACCCTTATCATACAAACATGCTGGTTCGGAGACTATTGATACCAACCCTCATATAATATTCGAGTTATCTGATCGTGGAAAGTCAACCTCGGTCTCCCCTGGTACCTACATCCATCCACATTCGCATTGTATATCTGCTTTATCAATCTTTCATCTGACATTCTTTCCACATGACCAAACCAGCGGAGCATGCCCTTTATAAGGTCAATTTTAGGTCGTTAACATCTGCAAGGCAGAGATGCAGACGGTCTTTTTTTATATTTAGAACAGTCTCATCTCAGTTTTCTCCGTGTTGGTCTGAGCTCTTTTGCAGAATAGACCATCTGCCTTCGTGCCAAGCAGCTCGTAAAACCTACTTACCTATTTCTGGCGACTTGACGTCGGTGCTTGCCGTTCACGGATAAGATAGCCCTTAAACTTACTTTTGCTCGAGACCTAGCATCCATTCCTCAGGTTGGCGACGCACCGTTACAAATACAGTGTTTCTAGGCGACGTGAATTTCTTAGCATCAGGAAATCCGTGTCCTTATTTGCCTTTCAATATCATAAAATAAATTAAAATAGACAGTTGCTGGCCAACATACCAGTTGCCTTAGGGCTACTTTTACGTTCTTGGGTTTAGTATTTAACACCGAGTTAGTTTCAAACTAAGGTATTTTAATATTATTAATTATACTAGTTCATTTTTATGGGAAAAATTAAACTACCTACCCAAAGTCGAACGGCATAAAAATATCCTGAATTCGTCTCCTAGTTCTAAGCTACCTATCAATTTTTAGACTAATCGGTTCAGCCGTTGTTAAGTAATAATAGTGAAACTAACTAAAACATCTTTGTATATAAAGTTAAGTTTCAATTAAAAAATAAAAAGCAGTCTTTAATAGGAGTACGTTTGAATAATACTAAACTTTAAACATAATGCAAAGAGGAAGAAGATAATATTTTTACAACTCAAACATTCAAACGGAAAGCAGAAGTCGTCTTCAGCGATAAAATTGGAATTCAAGATGAAAATTGAACTTAAGTGAATCTCAAAACCTTTGTTTAGCTTGCATTTTCACAGCAAACAGCCGAAGTTCGAACAGTACCAAACTTATTGCAAAAACCAGAAAACCTTCTAAAAGTTCATGTTGGTTTTGAAATCAATGTCACATTTGGACGTAGTTAAGCAGAAAGGACCCAACCTACATGAACACCAAAATTGAGTGAAACATAGTCAAGAGGTAAAGCTTATGCTATCGTTCAGGAAAAGATCCTACAGATAAACAAAGCTATGACATTTGTAAAATCATTACATAACAACCCGCATATATGACCAGTACATATTATTATAAATATATAAACTTCAAAGTCAGTTATTTCAAAACTAGTTAGATGTGGAATGGGTCATTTCTGCTTAACTACGTCCATTTATACTGTCAATGTCGTTGTTAAAAATATAGAAATGAGAATTTTACACACAAAAAAGACTTCAAAACTAAAATATAAAAAAATATTAAGAATTTAATATTAATTATATACTACCTATTACTTATATGTGCTATTTACTACGAAATACATGCATATCTTCACGCCAATTCCCTTACGAGGTAGGCAGAGAGTGTCGAGTGCCAGACCTCACGATCCTGACAAACCTGTCTCGCTTCCTTCACATTTATTACCTTTTTCATACAAACACGCTGGTTTTAAAGACTCTTGACACCATTCTTGGATAATATCCGAGTGATCTGATCGTGGAATATCAACCTTGGTCTTCCCGGGTGTTTAGTAATAGTCGGTTCCACGCCTTGAACTAATAATTATATTATAATCAGTATTAAATTGGGTTGGCACCGACTTCAAACCTATAAGTAAATAGCACATAATGTAAATAATAGGTACTCAGTATATAATTAAAGTTAAATCTTTATTATTTTTTACTTTTTATTTTTGAAGTTTTACGAACAAATCCTTCAAATTTCTTTAGTACTGACGTATCAACTAACTATTAATGAAATCAAAAATCTTATAAATACAGTCCTCAGCTCGCCGATATCAGACCAAGCAAAGTGTCTGTACAGGTAGGCTCCACGGTGTCTTTCAGAAAGAGTTGAGAGACACGGCTGATGATATTTTATTTACAAATTGCATTTGTATTCCCCAATGAGGCTGACTAACGGCCAATGTTAATAATGTATCTCAATCTAATGGATTTCAAGCAATCTAGATAGCTGCGTATCCGCTGGCCTATCCTATACCTAATTGCCATATTTATCCTGTCCACAAATATGTTATTGGCAAGCGATAACATAAAAATGGATCAAAATATCAATCTTGAACAGCAAGTTTTGGATTAGGATTGATTATTAATATTGGCCGACAGTCACCATGAGCGAACTACCACAAAAGACAGGTTGCTCTCCGGATGTGCCGGCAGAAGTAAAAACTTGAATATTAAAGTTGTGCATTTGGAACGGTTAGGGAATAATTTTGCACGAATTGCTTAATCGGACATTTTTGGATTCGCGCTGTAATCGTACAATCCGTAAAATGTACTAGTACACCTTATTAGTACTATTAGTACCTGCCTATTAGTACTCTGTGCTAAACCATAAAACTTCAGTACGCTGTAGGTATCGTACGGCTTCTTCATAATTTACCTCGGCCAGTTAAAAGAGAATCACTTTTGAGATAAAATATGATGAAATATTTAATTTTTCAAACTTATACCTACATAATATAATTCAATATCTATACTTTTTTTAATATATAAAGCTGAAGAGTTTGTTTGTTTGAACGCGCTAATCTCAGGAACTACAGGTTCGAATTGAAAAAATATTTTTGTGTTGAATAGACCATTTATCGAGGAAGGCTTTAGGCTATACAACATCACGGTGCAACTATTAGGAGCGAAAAAATAACGGAAAATGTTAAAAAAACGGGGAAAACTATTCATGCTTGAGGGCTTCCGTTGCATGCGCTGCGAAAACGGTTTAAGATATCAAAAATATATTTAAGAGAATTGTTCCTCTTGAAATTATCTAAAAAATGTTTGCAACAGTATACTTCTATCTTTTAAGATTAACTCACTAGAACCGTTTTTATGGTAATCAAATTTGGTGGAGATTAATTCATTATTAGTTAAGAGCTGTACTCGTATCAATGTAATAATATTAGTCTTTATCCAAATAAATGTGTTGTTGATTTAGATTATTTTATTATGAACAAAATTTATTTTTGACATCACTTAAAAAAATATGGGGAGGTAGTTTAGAACCGGGAGAAGGTCATGGGGTACATTTTATCCCTTACATCAGCGAGGAAACTAGGAGAAACGATATTTTATTTTTTCCCATACAAACTGAACGGGCGGAACGAGGTTCGCCGGAACAGCTAGTAATATATATGTGTAGGTAAATCGATTTTCCTTCTTCTATTATTTCCTTCCTTAAACTTATTACTTTCGAAAACAGCTTAATTTCTTCACAATGTTGTACTGTAATTTCTATTAACTGAGAAACTAATATAAATACACCTACAAGTCGCAAACAAATTAAAAGATGTTTTACTAAACTAATATTTATTTTATCTACCACAAACTAAACACAAAGCATTCAAAGCAAGAAACAGTTTTCACTTTACAGTACAATTATTTAGTATCTTCACGCCCATATCCGCCAAGGCATAGGCAGAGGCAAATCCAAGGCACCCACGATTAGCCGAAGACACTAAGTCCCATAATGTGATAGGTGACAAACCTATCGCTAAACGGGCACATATGCAATCCCGGGCAACATCATTTTTATTATAAAATTGAAATCTATTTTTTTTGTTGCCCGACCCGGGAATTGAACCCGAGACCTCAAGAAGTCAAGTCCGACGCCGGACCGCTAGACCACAGAGGTGAAAAATTATTACTGCAGAACAAGTCGAGAGGCCGAGTAGTTTTTGCGATTGTTTTACACTCACTCGTACTGGTATTATCCATTGCGAATCCTATACTGTTCGAAAATATGTAAGCAATACAAAAACAGCAATGAATCTAAGTTTTATTTCAGATCTCGCGCAAGCGAACTGCGCCGCCGTCTTGTTCGCATATGCGCAGTGCGTGGTCTTACGTTCTGACGATCTGACGCGAAATTAGAAGTTTTTACCCATTCCAAAAAAAGTGCACAACGCCGCTAAAGAAGTTTTCACTTCAGAAAGATTAAAAAAAAACCTAAAACATTGTTCTGTAACGAATTAAAACAAAAGAAATATACATAATACAAAAAACACTCTGAGGAAATGTATTTCATTAATATGCATTAAGGATATTTTCTGAACATGAAAGTAATTTGTGGATACCCTCAAAGTTAATTAAATTATTGTTCGCATTCTCGTCACGTTTACGTTTCGTTGTTACATACTGCGGAGGTAGCTGTTTTGTACTTAATAAATTCTAATTAAAATTTAGGTTAATGTATTCTGGCGTAGGGATGTAACAATCCCATTTCTGATAGTAGAACATTCGAGCAATTTGGACTGTATTATATTTGTTTAACTGAATTTTTATAACTTATATTTTTTTATATCTAAGCTCAGCAAACAAGCTCACAGTCCACCCGATAGTAAGAGATAACTTTTGCCTATAGAAACCATAGATGTTCTAGGTGCGTCTCCTGTGGCCTAGATATTAGGCCTATTGAGAAAGTCTACCGGCTGCCTTACGTTCCAAAACGGAACATGACAGTCATTATGGCTGAAAACAGCACTGTACCATTAGTGGAATATTTGGTAAAATCGACAATGACTCTTCTACTTTCAGATCAGCACCTCTGCCTTACTCCTGCTCCCAAGTCATTGATTACCACTTTTATGTTCCAGCTTAGAGCGCGAGGCACAAAAAATATAACAAAATGGTTTTACAAATTTTCTGCTGCTATGTCATTGATTGTCACTTTTCTGTTTTTTAGAGCGAGAGGTACAAAAATATAACAAAATCTTTTCACAGTTTTTATTGGTTTTAAAATGCTTGTAAATTGTTTTTATTGACAAAGTTGTCAGTTAAAGGAAAAGTCAGCATTAAAATATATCATGCAAATTATAATTGACAAATTGAATTGTAAATAATTTACACATTTTAAAACTGAACTGAAAATGTGTGCAACCCTGTAGGGCTCAAAATGTATTACTTTAAATATTATAAACTAGCTGACAGACGATAGAATTGACAGACGTTGTCTTATCATTAGTGTGAATATTGATGTCTTTTTCATACGCATCTTCTCCTGTTAGTAACAAAGACAAAAAAAGGGAATTTGCAAAATTGGTCCGTTAGTTCAGACGTGATGCGATAACAAAGGGCAACGAGGATTACTTTTTTTTAAATATGTCTGAGACGTAGAAGAAATCAGAATCATCTGCAGGCTTTTTTCATTTTATTCTATTTGACACAAATATACATATCTTCACGCCAAATCCTTTGCATAGTAGGCAGAAACTAGAAAGTATCGACCTACAGACCAGCACCCACTCAATTATTCTAACCAATTCTTATATTATTTGGATTCTAATCGACAAGACTCGGCATGAAGATTATACATATCTTCATGCCAAGTCCTCTGGCAGATCTGCCTGACTTCCTCCACATTCATTACCCATTTAATACAAATACGCCGGTTTCAGAGCCTTTTGGCACCGCCTTCGGATAACACCCGAGCAATTTGATCATGGAATGTAAATCTACATTTAATCAAAACCTACATCCATCCACATTAACATTGTATATCTGCTTTGTCAATCTTTCATCTGCTATTCTTTCTACATGTCCGAATTAGCGGAGCATGCCCTTTCTCATTTTAACACCAACACTTTCTTTCAATCCCACTTTTTCTCAGATCTCACTGTTACGAATGATAATAATGTAATCTATTGTCCTATTTAAGAAGAATACGTAACATACCAGTTAGTTAAAGCTTTGAAAAAAACCTCTTGCTTACCTAAATAGTTATAGTTAGCTGCAAGCTATCTTAATCCGATTTTGGGGCACACAGTTGTTACAGCATTATCTGTATGCGCGGCGAATGTTAATGTCGTCGCGTTTTGCGGAGATACCGCCGCGTCAGGTTCGGATATTGCCGGATTTTCGCAAACATAAGCAACACATCGCTTTAATACATATTTGAGATGCAGTTTCCCAAAGCTTATGCAAACTGTATTTTATTTCAGAAAGGACTATATTGTTTTATGAACGAATAAGATTATATTTATAATTATATAGTACTAACTGTTGTCCGCGTGGTTCTACAGGAACATTGTTTCGGGATAAAACTATCCTATGTGTTAATCCAAGTAGCCCTCTATGTGTGTACTTTATGTCATGAAAATCGGTTCAGCAGTTTTAGCGTGAAGAAGTAAGAAACAAACAAACAAACAGGCAAACATTCGCATATATTATATTAATAAGATAGGATGTTTTATGTATCTGTAGAATAAAACTTTCAATACAGGTACTAAAACAATATGTTTATAGATTTTAGACTGGTCACTGGTGTGAGCCTAAAACTTGAGAACTTTGAAGTAGTGACAGTAGATATCATACTCCGATCTCTATCTATTATCTATAGTCTTCTCATCTTATACTCTCTCTCATATCTGTCTCTCTAATGTTAATTAACATAATTAAAAAAAAATGTATCTATAATACTTTTTTCAGTTATATTTTATATATAAGTATACTTAATACCGAAAAATAAAATGAAAATAAATTTAGTTACAGCAAAAACATAAAAGCAGTATAAGCATAAGTAGACAATAACAGGATAACTTATTCATTATGTATAACGCTGAGAGATTTTACCATAACATAAATTAATCAATTTTCACGTAAACTCGCTTATTTATATTCAATTTTAAAAACTAATTCGTATTTTACCAAAATTACATAAGTAGAATCCAAATTATTTAAAGAAAAAGAAGAATGGATATTTTTTAAAACATCAATCTAAATGGAATGAAGAATATGTAAAACCAATGACGCAGACTTGGACTTGTAATTTGAATGGAAGGGATCCTTTGATATCCAGCTACTCATCGCCAACGGGAGTCAGACACTTATACCCTGATGCACCCTCTAGTGCTGATATTATCTACAAACAATGGCAAAACTCTGGAACCGGAATAATAGCGTCGCATTGTACAAATAGAACAATAACGTTCCATTTACTAGATTACGATAGTAATTTCAACGTTTTAAATAGTTCTACGTATAATAATAGTTTTACATGAAAGGTTGAACATTTTGCAATGAAAATTATACTGTACTATTAAAGGCTCAGTAATATTTGCATATTTTGTACCACGTATTTTACTGTCCCTTTAGAATTTAATATCATGAACTTTGAAATTAGAAAATTTGTTTTTACTGCTACTATTAAATTCTATATTTTAGACCTAAAGGATAGGGAAATTCAAAATATTAAAAACATACAAAAGGCGAGTTTGAGACATACAAAAAGCGAGAGGCAGCTGAACAGGTTATAGTAACCAACCAAACAGAAATTAGACTTAACAAAATTTTAACACATAACCAACATTTTACACATAAACTTACCTAAAAAGTTAAATCAAAATAATTGAGAAGAAAAGATTGTTATTTGTGAACTGGAAAAAGAAAGAGTGACTAATATTTTTTTTATTTAATTGAAGTGTAACTTTTATTAAACTAATATTTTAATCATTGTAAGTTTTTAATGTCTACTTTAATATTTTGTACTCATAAGTATGAAGTATCTTCACGCCCATATCCCCGAAGAGGTAGGCAGAGGTACAACCAAGGCACCCACGACTAACCGAAGACACTAAGTCCCACAATGTGATAGGTGGCAAGCCTATCGCCAACCGGGCACATTTCCAATCCCGACCAACATTTTTTATTAGAAAATTGGAAAAATCCAATTTTCTTTGTGTTGGCCGACCCGGGATTCGAACCCGGGACCTCATACAGTCAAGTCCAACACCTGAACCGCTAGACCACAGAGGCGATCAAATCAAAAGAGTAACTTCTATTAAACTAATATTTTAATCATTGTAAGTATTTAATGTCTACTTTAATATTTTGTACTCATAAGTATATATATTTGTATATATGTTTCATTTCTACGACAAAACTATATGCTAGAGATAGATTAGACCTAAGATTTTTATTCCGTTATTGCAAGAAAACTATGTAACTGTAACATGCGAACGGCGATTCGGGACACCGCTATATTCTGTTACAAATGCAAATCGAAAAGCGACCAGTGACCCTAAGTATTTCGTTAGTATTAAACAAATGTTGATATACGCATACATTCTGTTCGTGGTAAAAGGCGGGGTGAGCGGCCTGACCGTGCCCTCAGATGTTCATTTGTTATTATGATTTGGAGGATAGAAAAATATTCTTGAAGGTTGTATAAGGTATTTTATTATTGAGTAACTTCTATTTAAGTAGTATCGCCTCTGTGGTCTAGTCGTCCGGCCTCGGGCTTGATCTCTTTGGGTCTCGGGTCCGATCCCCGGGTCGGGTAGCAAAAAAGTTATAAAATGTGTATTTTTAATTTTCTTGTTAAAAATTACGCTGTTCGGGGTTAAACGTGTGCCCGGTTAGCAAAAGGCTTACCGTTTTATGGGACTTAGTGTCTTCCGCTAGTCGTGGGTGCCGTGGTTGTACCCATTTGCCTACTATCTTGTATTTTATCTAAAGTTCGTTCCAAGCGCAAAGCGAATAATCGCTTTTGACCTTTGAGTGTAAAACAAGGCTATTCAACATTTCTTGATTCGGTAAACAAATGGAAAGGATTTTTTTAGATATCTAAGTTTTCATTTGCAGTGAGGATTACTGCAAATTCCTCTAAGTATCTTTCTGTATTCCTATACATATCTATTATCTGGTATACATAAGCGAAAAAATATTTACCCATTAATCAAGAAACCTCAATGATTTTTGAACTCATATATATATATATATATAAAATTAGATAGAGAGGAAATTCATAGACACAGCAGCTAATAATATTTGAAAAAAGTAAAAAAAAGGGTCATCACGTCGATATCCCCGAAGAGGTAGGCAGAGGCACAACCAGGCCACAACTAGCCAAAGACACTACCAACCAACCAACCACTGTTCGCCAACAGGGTACATATAAAATCCTGAGCAACGTTTTTTTTATTAGAAATTGGAAAAACCCAATTTTGTTTTTGTTGCCCGACCCGGAATTCGAATCCGGGACCTCAGGCAATCAAGTCCAACAACTGAACCGCTCGACTACAGAGGCGACAATAACAAAAAAGAATATTTGAATACTATAATAATGTCAGATAACTTATCAGATCTAAAAATGGAATGAGACCTGTCAAGAGGTACAAAGCGAATCGAGAAGACTCTTCCTACATTTACTATTTACTAGGTGGTAGAGTTTAGCAGCGACTCGCCCGGATTGGTACCACCGCCTTACCTATTCCTGCCGCCATAACGTCATGACGTGTTCCGGTTCGGAGGGTAAGGTAGCCGGTAAACTTGCTTTTGCTCGAGGCCTAACATCCCGGCCTCAGGTTGGCAACGCACCATTACCACCTTTGGTGTCTCTAGGCGGCGTGAATTTCTTAACATCAGGAAATCCGTCTGCTTATTTGCCTTCCAATATCAAAAAAAAATTTCTTCGTTTTTCTTTTAAACTATTAAGCCACATATTTTGAGGGGGGTGTAAAATTTGTGAAGTTGAATATTCTAGAAATCGAGCATTTAGAATAAAAACTTGACAACTTTTTCAAGAGTAAAATGATCTTGCTTTGACTATATTTTACATGAAAATGTTCTACAACTGTACTTGCAAGGAAAGACTGTGGTATCAAAGTATTGGTAATATATAACTTTTTATTTTCTATTTGATATGCAAACCAAACAGAATGAAGCACTTAATATGTAAAATGTTTCCTATACACTCCGTTACAGTGTAAGCAAAACTGCAACTAAGCCAAATAAACTTACTTGAACTGCAATTTTCTTCCTCGTACACTTCGCAGGAACATGCACACATTTCTGGATAGCGATTGCTGTGTAAGCTTCCTAAGGATAATATTGCCAGATGTCTTATCCGACATGTATTATGTCAATTTGTATTAACTACGAAATCATTTAAATCAAATTAAGCGCCTCTGTGGTCTAGCGGTCCGGGTGTTGGACTTGACTGCATGAGGTCCCGGGTTCGAATCCCGGGTCGGCCAACAAAAAGAAAATTGGATTTTTCCAATTTTCTAATTAAAAAAATGTTGGCCGGGATTGGAAATGTGCCCGGTTGGCGATAGGCTTGCCACCTATCACATTGTGGGACTTAGTGTCTTCGGCTAGTCGTGTGTGCCTTGGTTGTACCTCTGCCTACCTCTTCGGGGATATGAGCGTGAAGATACTTTTTTTTATTTTATACTTTTTCGTAATTATAACTATAGAGCTGACAGGCGGTGTTCCAGTTAATCACTTCGTACAGCCTTTTAGAATACTCATTAGACGAAATCTTACTGTTATTGTAATATTTTAGCTGTTTTTTTATAAACAGTCTCTATTTTAGCTGACTTCAATCGCAACTCTTCTCATTTATAGTTTTTAATAATGAAATAGTTTATTCGATACAGACGAATCAGTTTCTGTTTAGTTGTTAGCGCCAAAGATCGTCAAAATAGGAAAATAGTTTACACTTACGCCATGAATAAAATCGTAATGCTCGTTTTTAAATTATATTTTAATTAGTGTGTGTTAAAAACTAATGTTAAAACATTTTTTAATAAAATGATTTAATAATAACTGTATAATACTCATGCTTGTTGGACTCAGGGCGGATTTGGACCTTCTTCTTTGCATTCTCGGCAGTTACTGTTAATTTTTATTAAGGTCAAGTTTTGTTTTTTCATTAAGTGTCTGCTGTGAAAGTAATTGTTTTATAGTTGTATTATTTTTGGATGAAACTTTCTCGCTAATATTCAGAATGGGATCTAAATCTCTTGCATTCGTAACTCAAATAACTAAAATCATGGTTATGTCAACTAAATCAAAATCAATTCAAAAACCTTTAATTCCTTTCAAACAAAGAAATCTCATTTTAAAATGAAACAAAAGGGTGACCTAATTTTACAAATAATGAAATTCCCGAAGTGGTTCATGCAGACGCTGGCTTTCTACCTCCTGCTGACATGACTTTTTATGTACTTGAAGATTTATGGGATTCTCAGTGCCGGAAAATTAAAATGGATGTTGAAGACCGTACTCATAGAATTTCATGAAAAAACAACTTTTGCTGTTTCAATTAATTCTTTTCTACAGAGCCATTTACGTAAAAATTTAGGGGTTATACGGAAACATTTTATCCACAAAAGTCCACTTACTACCTTTTAAAAATGTTCTCTTTAGTTTTGTCCTGGCTTGTACTCACCTCAAAGCAGGAACATATCTTTAATGAATGGGTTGTGAAGGTTGTGATAGCATACCTAATTAAAGCTGTATACGAAGCTTTAAGCCATCTACAAGATCTACATTCCCGTGTTGGTCTGAGCTCCTTTGCAGACTAGACCATCTGCCTACCTACTAGGCTGCTACCGTCACTAACACCGTGACATCCTACTAGGTGGTAGAGTTTCACAGCGACTCGTCAGCGACAGCGGTACCACCGCGTTACCTATTCCTGCCACCATAACGTCCAATGCTTGCCGTTAACGTGTTCCAGTTCGGAGGGTAAGGCAGCGGGTAAACTTTACTAACGCACCATTACCATCTTTGGTGTCTCTAGGCGGCGTAAATTTCTTACCATCAGAAAATCCCTCTGCTTGTTTGCCTTCTATTATCATAAAAAAAGACTTTAACATACAAAACAGGTAAAATAACTTTCGCCCGTATTCTAGAACAATTAGGCAGTACTACAACCATGGCCCCCACGACTAGTCCAAAACGCTAAGCTCCCTACCATAAAACTTGTCACCAACCGGTCATTCATCCAATCCCGATTCCCAGACAGTTTAA
This sequence comes from Calephelis virginiensis, assembly GCA_002245475.1. Lineage (NCBI taxonomy): Eukaryota > Metazoa > Arthropoda > Insecta > Lepidoptera > Riodinidae > Calephelis > Calephelis virginiensis. The sequence goes on along the minus strand of NJDC01000558.1, from coordinate 604,467 downwards.
GGTAGATAAGGTTAATCCTGGTTGTCGGGCAGTTTGTTTTGCAGTTTCTTCTTTTGACTGGCTAGGTTTGAAAATGGTGGTAGCTTATGGTAGTTAGAGTTAAACCTAACCATATTTGAAAATTTTGTTTAAATACTAAAAAACGCTATGTTGTAAATCTAAATAATAAATGTGTATAATTTTTAAAATATTTGCACACCACAACATGGTAGAATGTTGGTATTAACAAATATCTTTTGTAACAGCTTCTAATACACATATTCAGCAAATAAATAAATTTCATTTCATTTCAGGCAACAATGTTTCATTAGAAAACTCGCTGAGCCGACAAACGTTGTCCTGTAGATAAGAATATTCATATTTTTTCATTTGAACCTTCTTCTGGAAATAACGAACACAACAAAAAATGAATTTTCAATATTAGTACACCCGTTCAGGAGTTGTGCGAATACCAAGGGAATTAGGGATTCATTTTTGGAAATCTGGACAAAACCGGACCTCTAGACTACAAAAGCGCCAAAACTAATAGAAGCGATAAATGCAAAAAAGTTTTCAAATCCATTTTACAATTATTTTCAGTTCCGCCATCTTGCTTTTCTATATTGTAAAAACATCGTACTCGAGACTCCGAGTTAATATTTTAAGATGCAGAGCGGATATCAAGTTTCTACTTGCTATTTCCATAAGTTTGTGTTTGAAAATTTATGATATTTTCAGTGCTAGAAAACTTAATGGATGTTGAATTCTGAAGTCATATAAATCCAAGTTTAAAGTAACTTTTCTTGAATTACTTTATAAAATATTGAGAAGTTTCTCATATTTTTATTTTTAAAAATGTGAAACGTGTTCTGTGTTCTCGACTACAATTACAATTTGTTTTAAAATAAAACTTTTTGTTTTAAAAACAAACATTTAACAATGATTTTGACTCCGATTTTTGGAACCGCGAAAATGTTTCATCTTAACTATGAAAATTGAAACACTGTTTCTAATGTTCGTAGGTCTTAATCGCTTAAATTCATAATGTCAGTAGCAATAAACATAATTAATATCATTTTTTATATTTAATTTATCTCTTCTTTTATTAATTTCATTTAGTTTCTCAACATAACCGTCATTCACATTGTTATTCAATATCACATACATTATTTTTATTCCGATTAATTGGTTTCATTCATAATAATCAATATATACTTAATATACTTAACCAAATTTTTAAGGATATACAAAGCCGTTATAAAAAACAACAGCAGGTGATAAAATTTATTTTCGTTAGTAATATCATTACTTACAGTTTTCAAAAATTAAAGTGTTATCGTCGGTTGTAGGTACTACAAATAGTAGGAATTAAAACTTCAATACTAAACATTTTTGGAAGTGATCATTCGGGTTACAAATTGGTTTGAAGAACAAAAGCGTAATAAGTTTAGTTTGTGATTTAGTGGAGCCAATATGGGTCCATTTTGACCGCTTGTCTGACGAAAAACAAACATCCTTGTCTCACTTTTATGTATATTTAACTAATAACCATTTAACAAACTTATAATTTGCTAAAACTGTTGTAACATCAAGTTATATAACCTGTCCTTAAAATTCACAGTTATGCAATGAATCCCATTTAAGCTGGAAAAATATTAGAGATTTTATAGACATATGGACAACTTATAATTCAAAACTCACATAAAATTATTTTTAAACGTGATAACATAGTTCTGGATGGTTTCTAAGACATCCAAATTCTAATATTGCCTTACCCTGCCCAATGACATTTGTTATGTAAGTGACAGATTTTTCCAAATCTGTAAATGTAATGGTTACTGAACAACCATTTATTTAGGTGACAAAAGTTATTTTCGTTTATTGTATTCCTTGTTGTTGCTAAACAACAATGTTATAAGTTCTGCAAAATTCAATTCCAATTTCATCTCCAGGTTCATTCATTCATTCATATCCTCACGCCAAGTCCTTTACGAGGTAGCCAGAGTATCAAGTGCCAAACCTCTCGATCCATGCAGATCTGCTTTGCTTCCTCCACATTCTTGCCCTTACCAAACACGCCGCGACCGGTTTCGGAGACTCTTACCAGATCATCTAGTTAAATAAAAATGTTATTAATTATTAAATTTATTACCTAAATTACACTGGTCTTATTCAAATTTGTATGGTACCTTTTCTGAGTAAAAAAAAAAAGAATTGTCCGGTGAAGTTGTAAAAACCTTGCGGTTAGCAACATATCAGCCATTTAAGAAAAATTAAAAACAAAAAAAACGACGGATTGCACTCCGCGAGTGCCAGAAGTGAAAACTTGAATATTAACAACAATTTGTCATTAAGTTGTGCATTTTTAATATTTTGGAATGATTAAGGAATAGTTTTACACGAATTGCTTTAATTATCAGCATGAAAGTATCCACTATGATTTATGTGGCAGAATTCATTTATTGCGCTATCGTGCACAAACATAACAACACGAACGCCCTGCGCTGTCTTATTCGCGCAAGCGCCCTGCGCCTTCTCACGAATTTTCTATCAGGTCACATGTCCTGACGCGAGATTAGAAGTTTTTACCCATTCCAAAAAAGTGCGCAACGCTGCTAAAGAAGTGAACACTTCAAAAATGTGGTTTCTCTTGCAAATAATTTAACAAAACAATTTAAAAAATTAAAACAGAATCAATCAATACATTCACTTTTGACAGACTAAAAAAAACGATTTAAGAATCAATCAAAATATGAAAACAAACAGCGCAGATACTTTCGTATTCGTATATATATTTCGTAATAGTATAGATTTCCCGTTCATTTGCATGTTGAATGCAAAACTAAATCGAATGCAGTACGAGTACAAATTTCAAGTTGACGTAGCTTATAGTGCCTCAATAAGTGTATCACGTCTACTACGTCGGCGACCGGGCGTAAAATTTACTAACAGTTTGCAAACAAACTTCCCTCGCCTGTCAACTGAGTTGCCAGCTACAGCTATCCCTAAGGAAACCAACTTGTTCGTACATCACGGGCATATTACACTTTACATAAATAAATGGGAAATTATCAAGTTCTATTTTAAGGATGTTTAAACATACACCTTTGCATTGGTTAAATTAAAAAGTATAGATGCAATACGTAATTTTAATAATGAAGCTACAAGTTATGGATTTTGGCGCCATCGAGAGAAAAGATGATCGTAGTTTTGTCGTTAAATTTGGTAGCATTTTGTTTAGTGAAAGTACAGAAATGAAATATGTAATTATGAAGGAGTCAGTGCATCATGTACTTCCTCGTTGATGGCAAATCTCATTGAATGAATTGAGTTATGAGGCCACCGCTTTATTCAAGACCCTGACATGACTTTCTTTGACGACTTGTGGCTAATTTTAAATATAATAAACCCAAATTTGTTAAATCAGGTAACTTTATGTGAATTTTACCTTGACTAATGGCAAATGCTAAAGCTAGTTCCAAAAACTAAAGAAAGAAAAGAAAAAGCTAGAAGTTTAATTTTAAGGATATTTTGAAATACTCAAATGACTATAGCTACCATTACTTTTTTGTCAAAAATCAAGCCCAAATGACTATAATAAGGATGGAAGTTTTAATGAAAATCGTAATTATTCCACGACAAAATAGTGTGTGAACAACCAGTTCCAAATATTAAAATATGCAAACCAAAGCTTCACTAACAAAGAACATCTTTAGTCACGAAAGAGTTAGGTCGAGAACAATGCGAGATAAGACACGACAAGTTTCCTTGTAAGTCCTTTACCGCACTGTGTTATACAACTATAATGAAGACTGAAGCCCAATCCACACTGGGATGTTTCATCGCGCGATATTTATTCTTGCAAAAGATATTCCGTGCTCAAAATCACGCTTAGTCCGCAGGTGTAGTTCCCAGCTGTGCCGAACGTGTAAACTGGAGATAGGATATTAAAACACTGCATTGTAATTCTACAATTTTGCATACAATACTCGATCATGATACGTAGTATCAAATTTGTTCTACAAGGGACGTCCTTCCCTCCCTCTTATGCATAAGTTTTGCATTCACACTTAATCTCTATTATATATGTAAATGTCATTATTTTCTGATGACTCAGGCTTGCCTATCAATTAGGCGGGAGTCGAATCACACGATATTTTATTAATGCACAACTGAGTAAAACGCGTGAATTTTATTTCACATCGCGTCAACAGTCATACTACTCCATATTATACAAAACTTTCGCCCGGATAAAAAAAACTGCGCCGCATCGCATTTTTCATCAGATCACAGAATATTTTTCCGCAACTTTTTTTTACTGCCCGTGCGGGTACTAGTGTAAGATTTAATATGTTACAGAATTAAGAAAACATAAACGCAGAGTGAAAACTCGCAGTGCGAACTAGGCCTTAAAAAGTTAGCATATTGTGCTGAAAATAGAAGTGGCTTACAACTCCGTTTATCAAAGTTGTAGTAGACGAAATTAAAAACAAATCCCTACTAACATTATAAGTGCGAAAGTAGCTCTGTCTGTTTGTCTGTCTGTTACGCTTGTAAAACCAGTGATCCGATTTTGATGAAATTTGGTACAGAGATAGAATAGACCCTGAGGAACAACAAAGGCTACTTTTTAATGCAAAAAGTAGGGGAGAATGGGTAAAAAGAGGGGAAGAATGTTGATATGGAAATTCGTCATTTTTAAAGCTGTAACGGTGAAACTTTGTATTTAGACATTTTATGATAAACAAAAGAACATAGGCTACTTTTTATCGCAAAAAATGGGGGAGAATGGGTAAAAAGAAGGGATGAATGTTCGTATGGAAAATCGACATTTTTGAAGATATAACAGTGAAACTGTATTTAGACACTTAATGAGGAACGAAAGAACATAGGCTACTTTTCATAGCGATCATTTAATCAAAAATGAATGTTTAGCAGATAAGACTGCTTGGGGTTAATTGCTCCTCATGCCAATCTTTTATAATATATAATGTATTATTACATAAGTTATTGTAAATATATTGTAAACTAAGAAAAAAAAGACAAGCCCGCTTAGTTTCTTGCCGGATCTTCTCAGTGTGCGGCCGTGTTCCGATCCGATGGTAGATTTATTATTGTATAGACCCGTCATAAGTGCCTCTTGTAGGTTTATGTGAAATAAAGATTATTTATTATTTTTATTAAAAGTATACTTATCTACCTTATTATAAAAGAATATCACAACAACAACAACATATCTTCACGCCAAGTCCCTTACGGGGTAGGCAGAGAGTATCGAGTGCCAGACCTCACGATCCTGACAAACCTGTCTTG